>VUQG01020287.1:6739-19112 GCA_015106755.1 Etia nguti
CTGCAGTGCAACATTTCTGCACTGTTTAAAAGCAGAAGATGAACAAATCAAACACTTTCAAAAATCCTAAATGGAGGATTAAAACAGCCAAAAATCATTAATTAAATAAAATACAACCCCAATTTCCCAAAAATGTTGGAATGCTGTGTTAAAAAAAAAAAAAAAAAATGATTTGCATATTAAACCGATAAAAATATTTTCCTCTCCAAATATTTTCAGTTGGTGAAATAGCTTGAAGTCAGTTTATTATCTATTGCCCTGCAGCATTTATTTTCACTGGATTTGCTATATTTTGCCTTTTTTAATTAAATTTTTTATTTTGTCAGTGTAAATCCATCGTTGGGGTATCCCCATGTTATTTGCATAAAGATTAATTCATAGAGTTTGAGGCTGTTTGGCACTAATTACCTGAAAATTATGTGGATTTAGAAATTTCTCTTGGCCTTAAACTGGTTCGATAGCACAAGGATTACAAGCGCGTGTCCGTTTGCTGGAGTGTTGCTGCAACCTGGCATCTTTATTAGGCTTGAAAAGGGTCTCTCATACTTTCTCTACGATAAATCTTTGTAGGTGTGTGTGTGTGTGTGTGAGGACAGTGGAGAGGTGGGCAGTTAAAAAGACGAGCTGACTGGGAGTCATCGCCACGTCTGAAATCACTCGTCTCCTGCTCTGTCCCATCAGCCGTTCACGCCGGTGGTTTTATGGCGATGGCACGCTTGGTTTCACCAGCTGCTTTATGGTGCTTTAACTGAGGGGTGGAGGGGGGGGTTTGTTATGAGGAATGTCCCAGACCAGGTGTCTGTTGGGGTGGGTGAGGAGTATGGGAGGGGTGGTGGTTGAAGACACCATCGAGTTAATATCAAATGGACATCTTTGGGGGAATAATCCACACGATTCATTTGCACGATCAAGACCAGGAATTCAGAAGTGTCAGTCGGACATTGCCCTTGCATAAAAAAAAAGCTCCTTTAAATACAAAATCAGTCAATTAGAGAGAAGTTCTGAAAATCATGAATTACAGTCTCAAAAATATTGATAAAAAATGCGACCTTACACACACGTATCCCTCAAGGTCATACGGGCTTTGAAATTTAACCCAAAATGCTTTTATGTAAGTTTTCTCAGTCGGTGATCACAAAACAGATAAATAAATCCTGCTGAAACGAGCAGTTTTCCGGTTAAAACTATAATATCTTCCATGATATTGACCACTAATGGAAGAACACTGATTTCTTATTAAATTAACTTCTAAGTGGATGCCAATTATGCTGATCAGTATATTTTTTATCAATATTAGAAGAAACATGCTTGCATGCTAAAAAAAATGACTAATTTAAGTCACTTTATCTTAACAGGCATGTTTTGAGTTTTATTTTAACCCCATAATGACCCAATTATGGCGTTAAAATAAACATCTTAACATGTAAAGAACAAATGAGAACCTGTGAAACAGTGTTTATATTTCGCTGTCTTTCCCGACTTTGTAAACTTTGCTAAAATTGGGTTAGAAGACATTTTTGCTGTGAATAAGTGCTGTATACTTGTCTTAAAAAAATGTGTTTTTCGTGAAGCAATTTCTTTTGGTCTACCAGACTGTGGCAGGCAGAGAGAAAACTCAATTTGGGACGGTGAGAGAGCGTCAGAAAAACAAAGTGTTTGGAGGTCAGTTTATTTGAGTTTGTGTCGTTGTGTCATGTGAGGAATGGCTGCAGTCAGCATGCAGCGCTGCAGCAGGCGGCCGCTGTGTTTGTCTTGTTTTAAACTGTTTGGGTGTCGGAAATCAGAGTAATGTGTTTATGACTCTGTGTGTGTGTGTGTGTGTGTGTGCGTGTTTGTGTGTCTATTCATTAATCTTTATCACGTCCAGAACAATTTACTATCAACACGCCAGGTACCTCTCAGCATAACTCTCTCTTGAGCTGTGTGTTAGGTTTTGTGTGTGTGCAGATCTAAAGTATGTGTGATATTTTAATATACTGACTTCACATCACGGCATATTTTTCCAGTGTTTACCTGCTGGGTTGCTGCTTGGTTAACATATAAATCAGTTTTTGAAGCGTCTCTGTTGCTTTCATATTTGAAAAATATATATGATGCCATATGAACTGGTGAATAAGCAAATGGACTTTAAGAAGAAGAAGAACTAAAAGTATTTGAAAAGCATCTGTTTGTTTTTTCTCAGTAAAACAGTAATATTCCAAATCCAAATTACATAATTTCCTCAGGGATTAATAAAGTATTCCGATTCTGAAATTAAAGGTACTGTCCTAATCGCACTTTTCTGGGTTCATAATTCCGCCAATTTTGACAAAATCCCCAACATCACTGGCTGAAATGCAGCTCTGAACCATTAAGGAGCTGGACAGATGCAGACACTCACTGTTGTACCTCTCGCCTGACCTCCTCTGTACATTCTGATGATGATTTTAACCAAAACTTTCGATTTGCATTCATCATTCAGACCACTGACTGATTTTTATTCCAGTTCTTGTGTAATCTGGCATACCTCCCCTTTTCCCCTCCTTAAAGATGGCTTCTTCACAGCCACCCTTCCATTGAGACCATTACTGATGAGGATTCAGTGAACAGTAGATGGATCACCTGAAGGGTCAGATGCATCTCTCAGGTCCTGTGTCAGCTCTTTGCTGTATTTTCCTGTTTCTTAAGGAGGATGAAGTTCAGATACTTTTCATCTGCTTTTTTTAGGCCTGACGCTTCTTTTATCCTCACTTTCCAGTTTCCTCAATTGTTTCAAGGACACACTGCATACCATGAAGAAATATCCCAAGTTTTCAGGTACTAGCTCTTTATTGGATCAAAAATACTATTTTATGCCTGTCATGCTGTGTTAGCCTTGGCATTTTTTTATGGGTACAGTTAAAGAAATTGGAACAAATTTTGTGTTTTTGGAGCTTCTAGTAAGTGCCTAAGGATACAATTTAAATTTGTCTCTTTGCTAAATTCTCTGTTATGTGTAGACATAACCCTGGTTCATACCTTGGGATGCTACCTTTTTTGTGCTTGAATGATTAATAGTTCAGTGTGTTAACAAACAAACAAATACAGTCCTTTGAAAATAGCCATAGTTGAAGAAGAGCCTTTACAGGCCTATACAGTCTGTCTGTGCTCACCATAGCTGGGAATTCTGATAATAGTGAAGAGGATCTCGTTCTCTGGTGTGTCCTGATCGTGGACGCTGAGAGATGAGTTGGTGATGACAACTCCAGAGTTTTCCTCTATATGGATACTGCTGACGGACACCACCGGCTCTTTGTCCTCTTTACTCTGCTGAAAGACAATAAATTTAATATTTTCCCATCTTTTAATATTTGTGGAATAAGTACATTCACCAACTTCACAAATCAGATCTCAAACAATTTATGTAAAATTATTTTAAGTAATGGCAGATTACTCCTGTTTCTGCTGATTTTATTTTTATTTGAGACGTGGTCCAACTTTTGGTTTCTGTCCTGATGCTTTAACATCTCCCAAGGTCTACCCAAACACTTTGCTTGTATTTGCTCCAAAATTTAGACACAGGTGACCAGGAATAACCAGCATATTTTACCAGAGCTGAAGGAGATCTATAATCTTTTCAGGTCCCTTGTTGGGGTGATGTTTTCCGTCAGTCAGCCAAGTGGAACAACTCACTGATGTCTGCAGAATTTCCCTTAACTGCAGACTCTTTGGCATATTCAGATTTTTGTCTTATAAATGCAGATTACAGTGGGATTACAGTGGGAAGCCACAATGTTCAGGCATTAAATATAACGGTTTTGTGACATATCTGTGGTTTGTTATTGTCAACAAAGTAATAAAGCAGAAAGAACGTCCTCCCGGTGTGGTGATTTCATATTTTTTGCCAGGGGTTGTATACTACCACCCCTACATTAATACACACTGTGAAAGACTTATTATATACAGGTCACGTGTTCAAATACACACACTCAACAAACTTAACAGCTCACTGACAGCCCCATCAATCCAACTTGAGACCTAAAACAGGCTTAAGTGATGGATTTGGATGCTCAGTTTGTTTATGTGTTTATGAAGGAGGAAAAAAACAGGGGCAGCCTGAGGCCATAGCAGTTTTTCCTTGGAGGAAGCCTTGTGCTGCTCAAGGACAGCAGTAAAAAATAAAAAGAATAGCTGAGTAAGACCTTTTTTTGAAAAATTACTAATAGAGCGTGGAGCTGTTAAGACCTTGTTTCACCTCTTTTCATCAGCACAGACACAACTTAATCAGCTCAAACTTTTACGGGTGTGCACCAGCTTCAATTTTTAAAAAGTGTTTTGAGTCTTTTTCAAGGTTTTATCATCTTCTTTTGAAGAAACGAAAGCATCAACAGGGGCGACTTATCTAACTGAAACTAATTAAACTTGGTGATTTGGACTGATGGAGGTACAGGGTGAAGTGCAACAGTTCCAAAATGAAGCATTACAGGCATAAGACTGAAAAATGTATTACTTATAAAACAATGGTTTGAAACTGAAAGACAGAAAGACGTGTGAACTTTACCTTAGACCTAAAATATTATGGAGTCCTGTGAAAAACTAAGTACATACCATGATTCAATAGCTTCATTCAGTAGCTTTTAAAGGCGTGCTTGGGATCATTGACATGCTGCACGAGTCATTTTAAGCCAAACTTTAGCTGTCAGCAGTCAGATGACCTGATATTTGACTCTAAAATACTTTGGTATACAAATGAATTCATGGTTGACTCAATGCCCAGGGTCCAAGGTCCTCTGGGTCCAAAACAAGCCCAAGTCATCGCCCCTCTACCACTGTGCTGACAGTTGGTAAGAGGTGTTTGTGCTCATATGCTGCATTGGTTTTCATCACTCGTGGTGCAGTGCATCATGGTCAAACATCTCCACTGTGGTCTCCCCCTGATCAAAGGATTTTATTGCAGAATTTTTGTGGTTTGTCCAGATGCAACTTTGAAAACATGAACCGTGATGCCTTGATGGTCTTTTTAGAGAGAAAATGCTTTCTCCTGGTAACATTTCTAGTAAGAGTGTAGAGTGCAAACTTTAACACAGTCATAAACTTTAACATTTAACAAACTAACTAAGGATTGTGCAGTGTGAGACGGAGCTCTTAGTTTTTTGTAAGTTCTCTGAGCGTTGGGGTGAATTTGTTAGAATATCCACTCCTGACAATTGTTCACTTGTGAAGCATTTTGGGAATGGCCTTAAAACTCTTCCTAGATTCATAAGCTGATGTCTTTCCTCCTCAACACACCTACAGAACAGCAAACTGCCAAAATCTCCGCCATTATAGAGGCGCTCACACTTGCTGATGATCAATTAATCGAGTGCATTTGATTACCAGCACCTTGCTATACTTACCCTGTTAACTCCCATGGACGCAATAAGGATGTAGTTAGTTTTTTATTTATTTAAGCAGCAACCTCCGTAGTTAGAAATGAATTTTGCTGAGAAATAAAATGATTTCCGTGCTAACCTAGCTAACTGATAACGGTCCTCCGTCTTCTTCGTCACATTTGGCTAAAAAAACAAAAAAACAAAATAGCAATGCCTTGAAACTTCAAAATGGGGCTTCTCAGACCAAGAGGTTGTGTCATTGTGGTTACGTCTGTCATAGAAATTCGGGAAAGTGCAACAGTATATTTAACACAAACACTTTCAAAAATTAAGAGGGGTGAAACAAAATCTTCAAGGGCAAATCTCAAGAAAAACTAAACTTCCCTGGTTTTGAAATACATTCTTAATTATACATTAATCAATATCACTTAAAATGATAGTACTACAAGCTGTAGTAGTAGCAGTTTTTTAGTTTTTCCTTACCTGGATGTCAATTTCCACACTGAAAGCTTCCGTCTGACTGAGCCCGTCACTGATGTACACACTGAAGATGTCCTGCTTGGTTTGAGATTTAAGCTGGCTCTCCTGAACGTAAGAGATATGGCCGGATGTAAGGTCCTCCACAGAGAAAGGCACATCGGGGGTGACAACATGTGAGCCGCCAACGGAGCTGCCTGATTGACAAGAGAACATAGGAAGAGATGCCCCTCAGAAAACAAAGAGCACTGCATTCAAATTCAAAGTGCACAAAATAACTTTATTCATTAAATCAATCAAATTTTTAATTAAATTCCTTCTTTTAGTGTAATAATGACTATTTGTCCCGTCGTCCGGCTGTGGCTACACGCTGAAAAAGCCATTTCTACACTGGAACATTTATTATACTGCAACACAGAACTCATAAACCTCTCAGGTGACCAGTTAGCAGGCCATCACTTATATCATCTGACAGCTGCAATGACAGCAATATTTGTCTTCTCCGTCCCATCAGGCTTGTCATTTGACTTCAGCCAGAACTCTCTGGTAGTTTAGATGCATGGATGGTTCTTACAATTCTCCAAAAAAGCACACTTTGGCTGTGATGACACGACCTGGCTGTCCTCAGGTTGAAGGAGAGTCGCCTTGAATACTTAACATCAACCTTGAAATCTCTGAAGTTTGAGAGAAAGTATGAGTGTCTTTCTTGCAGAAGACGGATGACTCCGCACTGAGCTGAGTCAGGGCTCTGGAGGTAATAGCTGGTGTGTGTGTACTTGTATTTACTTTAGTGTATGCGTGTAAATCAGGCCCAATAGTAAGTCGCATCACATCACATCGCATCATCTGCCTGTTTTACGGTGAGCATCGGGAGTCTCTTATCTGAGTGGAAACCCTCACAGAAGTGTAATCAAAACAGGAAATCACCTGAAGCTCCGGGGAATTACAATTTTTCCGGAATTATGTTTTTTGTTGTTCTGTTCTCACACGTGGCATCTGATTCACAGCAACACTCCTGCAATCACGCCGCTGACATCTCTGTGCATCGCTGACTGAACAAGGCTCTGAAAAGGAATATGGGTCGAAAGCAGAACCAGTTGTTCAGGAACGTGACGCAGAGAGCTAGCAGGCTGGAATATTAATCCCAGAATTGTTTTTTATTAAATTTCATAAATTTTATTTTAGGATTAATTATAGTTACAGGTGATTCTACACTAATGGGATCTGAATTCTAATTACTATATTCCATCCCTACTTCTCTTTTAATGCTGGGCTAAAAAAAGCACGGTTATGATTATGATGAAAATAAGAAAATGGGTGATGTACACTGCAGTTTATGGTTCCTATCTCGCGCAGAGGAATCTGGTTGTACTACACAGCAGATTGTAGTATTACACAGATAATTGCATTTGAAAATGGCCCAATGGGCACGAATACCACAGATAGTTCAGGTCTAGTTCAACTCAGAACAACTGCCAGTGTCAGCACACCTGTAACTGTAAGCAGGAATGCCCTACCTTGGACCTTACTGATATCCGAATGCGTAAGATATAAAAAAATTCACCAACCATATACTCATGAAGAAGGTGCAAACCATCTATAGACGCTAACACTGTTCTTTGTTCCAGGCTGTAGACTTCTTTCCTCTATGCAGTTGGATAACACAACATGAGGAACTGCAGTTTTGGCACTTTTACATCAACTTCATTTTTGTTTTTAGCCTTCAAAATTTCTGCTTCCAGTATCTAAGGAGTTTAAATAATCATGGGAGTGAGTAATCAGAATTATCCATCCATCCATTTTCTGCCACTTATCTGGGCCTCACACAGGGGGAGCAACTGGGACAGGAACACTGAGGCATTCCCAAACCAGCTGTACCAGATGTAACATCTCCAGGGTATCCTAGTCTGCCCCAGGGCCTCCTGCCAGCAGGACATGGCTGAAACACCCAACCTAGGAGCCACCCAGGAAGTGACCTAGATGTGGAGTAGTAGTGGCTATATTGTAAGCTTTGAGTTTCTCACTTTAAGTTACTTCCTTTATATTATAAGGTAAATATAATTTTAGAGAGAAACCCCCAACAATCAGACAATCTCCTATGAACAGCAACTGGTGATGGTGGTAAAAAAAAAAGAAAGGAAGAGACAACCGACAGAACCAGGATCAGGGAGTCACTTTTGTCTCTTTCCATTTCCTTTCCTGACATCTACCGAGAAAGGCGAGCACAAGGAGACAAAGCGGCATATAAACACATGGGGAGTGACAAAGATGGGGTGGGAGTCGTTTCGTTTTCCTTCTAGGACCTCAGGGGCCAAACTGACAAGGCCCGTATTCCTTCCATGTCCTTCCTTCCTCAAAGTCATTATTTAAATTCAAATTGGAAAATGTCTATACTGCATTGCAGTATGCGTGCCTGTCTCTGTGCTAATCATCAAACTATTATGTATTTTGTTAAGGGAAAACTCATTTTCTGCATAAACACTGCCTATGTGTGAGACTTTTGTTTTTTCCATGTGCATGTTTTGAAATGATGGATTCATGCAAATGCACAACATCAGCATGCGAGTCAGTGTCTTTTGTGTGATGGTGCATCTGCATATCAACATTAAAAAAACCTGTGTGTGTTGGTTTTGTTGCCAGCACATTGACGGTGACACTGACTGGCCTCCCCTGTGCCCCGGTGACAGCAGAAATCCCATCACCCAGCACTGCTGACTGATGCTGCTGAATACCAACGACTCCAGCTGCCATCAAGGACAGGCCGCTGGGACACGGAGAGAAAAGATTGGCGCCAGCTGGTTATCTACAGCTGCAGACACTATAAATATCTGACCCCACAAATTTATCCTTCATTATGTCTGCAGACAATACTTTCCTGCATGTATAATGAAGAAGCCCAATTATCCCATTATTATTACAACTATGGCTGCACACCCATTAAAAATGAACAGTTTCTTTACATATGCAGCTCAGTGTGATGATTTTCTGCTCTTAACTGCTAAAATCCGACTAACAATGTGATACGATTTACTCGTTTTAATGAGGTTTTATTTTTACAGCAAGCTGAACTTTTAAAGTTCAAAGGTTTCTTCTTGGATTTGGAGTTTTCACTCACTGCCTTATTCTGTTTATCCCCCCCACCATTGTAGAAGTCCCCCCGACCTTCCTGATTGGTGGGAGGGAGTAAATCCATGTTTTCTGAATGTATTGCAGTATTCAGGTCATTTACTGTGGCTTTTGCATGCAGCCGATATCCTGAATGGTGAAGATCATGCAACTCCAAATGCTTTCACTGAGTCTGTTAATGATAAACAGCAACCGTGTGTCACACAACTATAATTTGACACACTAAATGTGACACACAGCTATAATTTAACTTTAATAATTTAAATAATAATTTAAATGTTGAGGCTTTAAAATATGTCCAAAACCAATAGGTCATCTTTTATTTACAGGCTCTGCTTGGACCCAAATAGTCTGTGGATGTCCTTGTTAAGGCCTCAGACACACAGAATATTCCCCTTCAACATAAAAGTTGTACCTTTTGAGACATCTTGGTTAAAGCGGTAAGACTGAACGCTTAGGAAATACATATTTCTCCCTAGCGACCAGATATTGCCAGGGGGTTGCCAATCTGTCTCTAAGCTTGTGTGACTGAAGCGTGTGGGTCAGATCGTATAATAAGTTTTAAATCACAAGGTAGTCCCACCCTGAAGGAGATGGTTTATCATCTTTTTGGACACTAATTGGAAGCATATTTTATAAAATAAACATCATGCTGTATTAAATAAGAGCTAAAACTAGAGACTGAGATCATACACTCATCAGGAAAATGTTTACTGAGGGTTGGGATTAAACGAACCAGTTGTTGTCTCTCATAGACTTCCTTACACCCATACTTGTCTTTGCAACCAGAGAAGTCACCTTTGCTGGCCATCAGAAAGAGGAGAAAGCATTGGATTCACTTTTCCCTAAGCTACGCCCAATTTTGATTACAACCTGTTCTTGCCAATGTTGGCTCATAACGTCACATTTGCATACAAGCATGATTTCTTCTGGCTGAAAAAGGAAGAAATTCAAAAACAATATGGTAACAGCCAAAATACTAAAAACGAGGCTTCACAATCAAGTGGGTGACATCACCGCTCTGGCTATGTTTATTTTTTATATATAAACCAAAATTACAATTACAGCAAGATATACCATTTACATTATTCATTCTCAATATGACTTTTCCTCCTTCTGTGTTTATATCTATTTCATTTCATGTTAGTTCAGCTTCTGCACTTGCAATGTTACAGTTTCCCAGAGGGAATCAGTTCCTCTTCAACTCTTGTCACCTTTTTCATTTTTCCAAGCGCTTCCTCTCGGGAGCAGAAGAAAGAGCAGCAGTGGTTGAGTGAGCCTCAACATTGTGAAACTTCAACAACTGCCCCATCTGTACCTGGCTATCTGGCGGCTCTAATCCACAGCACAATCAAGCCGAGACAGATGGCACTGGTACCGCGGGGAATGCACCCGGCATTGTGTGCACAGGAATGTGACGCAAATTGAAATGTGAAAATTATTCAGAGTAACAGTTGCAGTTTGTCACATCATGAGCCAAAGTCAATTCAGCTTCCTGCAACAGTGACCACACTCCAAAATATCACACACACAGGCACTTCTCACCTCTCCTGGTGTTCTCAATAAAACCATATTTAGGAGGGCTGACGAGCCAAACCAGCAGCTCCTTCTGGGGCGTGTCCACATCTGACACTGTGATGTCATTATTAGACAGCTGCACACGACCGCCTTCCTCGACCTAGACATGGATAATAAGCAAAAATAAATTATTTCATAGAGTCTCGTGGAGGATTTAATTGGGAGATCCTAGTTTTCTCACTTGAGTGTAAAGTATAGTTACTACAATGTAGTCTGTTATTAATATTTTAATCATATTATATATTTAAAGCCCTGAGAAAACTCAGTGCAGGCTCATAAAAAAAATCTCAATCTCAAGTCCAGAAAAACAAATCCCCTTTCTATATTTGAAAGTGATTAAAAACTCATGAAAACTGGAAATTCAAATCTTTACAAGAACCTTGAAGGATGAGTACACAGTAGATCTTAAATTATTTAGTGCTCCGTGAGGCTTTTCCTCTTTTCCACCTTTATCGTATTCTTTTAATTTACCCAAAAACAAGACAAGCTGTGAAACCACTGAAGAGGTCCCACTTTGAGTTGTATTTACTGACTCAGAAAATGAGTTTCTCCCCACACGACCACGAAATAAATATATCCAAGAACGAGACATTTCTTGGAGCGAGATTTCACTTTGTATCCTTCATGAACGATGGAATTTATGGAGGGACATCATATCCCAGGTACAGCCCGCAGATGCAGCAAAGCGCTTTCTCTTATCATATTGTTATCTTGCAGCGAAAGACAGAAAATGCACATTTCTTTAGTGTAACACCATGAGACCACTCCACATACACAGGGGAGAATGTGTTAAATATAAAAGCATGCTGATGCCATATTCTGCTGCATTTGTATTAGCCCCTGGACGGTGACAGTGCATACCTTTACCCTTATACATACGAATGTAGTGTGTGGACTTGAATGGCCAGTTAGCAGTTAGCAGGATAAAGCAAAGCAAGCAGAAGTAGAGGAGTACGTATCCTGTTATTCCCACTCACAGAGGACAATTCTCAAACATCATGGTACATAAATGCCATTTTCTATACGTTCATGAAGGAAATCCAGCAGACATCAACGCACCTTTCAATTTGGAGCTCTTTTTCAAACAAAGACCCTCACGCTACCTGATGGAGATCATGTGACAGGATTCCCTCGCTTGTCTCAAATATAAAACAGGTACATTAAATGTGATTTGATGTTGTACTTAAGATATTCTTCTGACTAAGGGTCAATATTTTTTCAGCTGGCCTGGTGCGTGCACCTCCGTTAAGTGTGTAAGATTTTTACTTGCACATTTGTATGCAGGACATAGCGTATGTGTACCTTGATGCTGCTGCGGACAGTGACCACCGGTGGCTGTCTTGGTGTGGAGGTGATGGTGATGGTGCATATCTGGTTGTCAAGGCGATTGTTGTCTCCATCATAAACAACAAAGTGGAAGATATCAGTCACTGGCTGACTTCCCGTCTCTATTGAAGTGATGTACCTGCAGATGGAGATCTGTTTTAATCACAGTTTCTATTTTCTTCATTTATCCTTCCATTTTCTTATCCAGGTCTCGGTTGCACAGATGCCCCAACTTCCTTCTCTCCAGCCTTTAGCTGAGAGACACATGACCAAATTTACTAATGGTTTACTAATGAACCAAAAATCCTCCACCTCTAGTTCTTCTGAAGGACACTGAGGTGTTTCCAGACAAGCCAAGAGACAAAATCTCTCTTCTGAGCCTCAACTAGGAGGCTTCAAGGAGGCATCCTGATCAGATGCTGAATTCAACTGGCTCCTTTCATTGTGGAGTACCAGCACTTTGACTCTGAGCTCTTCTCAAATTACTATGCTCCTCGTCCTATTGCCCTAAGGCTGAGCCCAGACGCTCTTTGGAG
>VUQG01020288.1:8347-20225 GCA_015106755.1 Etia nguti
GGGAGAGATGAAGACGAATTCAGTGAGGTGGAAAATTATCAAAGGCAGATGTTGGAGCAAGGACAAGTCAAAGAGAAAGCAAGAGTAAGAGAGAGAGACTTGAAGAGTGTGTGGAGAGGGGGGAAAATGACTTGTTTGGTTATGGTAGTGCTGGGACGAATAACAGTTCATCCAATATACAGGTTTTTCTTTTCCACATGATGTGAATTTTTCATAGACTCCACACAGGTGTACAGATAATTAGCTCTTGTGGGTGTTCATGGGGAACAAAACTATCACACTGTTCACAAAGAAAAGCACTGTGTACAGTGCATTAATAGGTGACCACTTAACTTACTCTACAACTCTTACTTGCAGTGTTATATCACTTTTAACACTTTTGTTATTAACCTTCAATCGATTATGTGTAAAAGAACTACAGTAACTTACCTAAGGGTGACATCTCTGGTACTCCTGCCAGATACGGTCCATCAGGAAATTTGGGCTCATTGTCATTGATGTCCTGGACTTTGACCACAAATTCAGATTTGGGTTCTACAGGCAAATTGGTGAGTCGGTCTACAGCTTGAGCTTGAAGGGTGTAGTAAGCCTGAGCCTCTCGATCAAGCCGCTTTGTTGCATGGATGTCTCCCGTGTTCTCATCAATGGTGAAGATGGAGGTGGCACCCTCACCAGAGAGCACATACTTCACCTTGCCATCTCCTTTGTCCACATCTGAGTGTAGCTGTGGAAAGAAAAAAGAACCGGAGTTTAAATGCAGCCATACCAGACTGTAAATGTTTAAGTGGTGATGCTGGACTGAAGAATGATGTGAGCGCTTCTGGTTTAAATGATACATAAAATCTTATATTAGCATGTATTAAATAATTATTAAACAAGTGAGGATGATGCTGCGTTCCCCATTTTAGCAAAAAAAAGAAACATTCTTCTTTTTAGCTTTTCTGAAACTCCCTTGTTCTTGTGCCCTTTTACAAATGTCCTATTCCCCTTTCCATAGTTTCAAATGCAAACCACCTTCAGTAAATAGCAGTTAATAGCAGCAGGAGATGTATTTGATCAAAGGGCAGCTAACACAGACAGTGACACAGTATTGCTTCTAATGTTCTTCTCGTGTGATCCTTTAAAGAGTAAAAATAGCCAGAATCACAACACAGCTACCGCCTTTAACCCTTTGTGAGAAGAGATTTTCTCAGATTACATCATAGCTTTAAAATCATCATTGTTCCCGTGCAGACTGACAGCTTGAAAAGTGGCTTGCAAGTTAATTGGTGGTTAACATGTAGTTAATGTGCAGCATGTCAATCACAATTTCATACTCATTACATTGTTTGGCACCAGGAACAGAAAAAGTGGAAATGTAGATAGCTGTTTTTAATTTAGTTCTTATTTATTTATTTAAATACAGCTGTGCAGTGAACACAGATAATAGGAGAGAACCAAACAGAGCTTAGGTTGCGCTGAAGTCCAAACAGCAACATGAAAGCACAGTAAATCACTCCCAGTTCTTTAATGGTTTCAAATCAGTCTAAACATTGGTCTGTTTGCCTCTGGTCACTGCTTTTATTATCACATAAATCTGGGCTCACTATCAAAGCTAATGATAACTTTAGCCACACAACATACAAATACTAATGATTTTCCTGTGGATTTGATAACACTGCTTTTAAAAACTAAAACAAATCTACTGGGTTTTCAGTTCCTCGGTTGCAAGTGCATGGAAACTCTTGTTTTTGTCCTTGTAGCCAACAACAGAACATATAGCTTGCTTTGCTTGTGGCTGAGACATTTCTAAAGTTAGAGTAAGAGTGGCAGGCTGCTGCTGGTTGTTTGGTATTTAAAAGGCTGAGTCTCTTACCCACGACTGAAAACTGATTCTTGTCCCTTTTGACATCATAGAGCGCTCATTCAGAAACACATTTTATAATATATAGAGAAGGGAAATAAATATATATTGTGTACATTTTTAGACACGTCTGGGATTCTTAATTATGTTCAAAGAAAATTAAAAAGCGGAAATCACATAATACGCTCCTCTATTAGACTTTACAAACAACAAATACAGCTATAAAATGTCTTTAAAACATTCAGTATTTAATCTGTACAAATATTCACTGTCATGTTGTTACAAATATGTACAAACAGCGCAAGCAAACACATCATGTTTATTGGATAAACATTCAAATCAGATCAAAAGATCAAAACATGCACCATTTATGCATGAATTATGGTACCAAATCCCACCATGATTTGCATTCTGCTGCAAATAATGGAACGAAATGAAATGCTGCCTTTTACTGTAATGACAGTGTGACTTCCTAACTAATGTAATGGTCATTACAAACAAAACTAGCAATTTTCCATTAAAACCCCAGCAATAACAAGCTCATCTGACATAAAAAATGTACTGCAGTGGTTACAAAATGTGTTCATTGAATGTGTGTTGAATCAATAAAACAACAATGATGCACCAAATGGATTTGTGTTTTTCACACATTTTCTGACCAAAAATCTGTCATTAGGGCTGAGATGAATGGCTCCACGGGAAACATTAATCATCTCATTTTTTCTTGCCAAAGACATATACAAAGCTCTCTAAATGGGGTTCACGAAACCGCACGGGGAATTGTGACGCTCCAACCCTTTTTCCCTTTTTCTGTATGTCAGGTGAAGATATGCCAGAATTCCAGTGCTCAAACAACAGTGTGTGAAAGCTATATGGAGTGAAATTAGGACTCAGTGTTTCCATGATGTGCTTCTTTCTATCTTTTTTTTCCCCTTTTGAAATAAAACGAGGACAGATGATTTTATAGACGTGAATGTTCTAACTGGAATTGGTGACGAGACATCTTGATGTTAAACCTTAGATCATTTTTGCAGGTTCCTCTTGTTGCCATTTAAAGCATACAAACTGTGGCTTTAAGTTTATCCACTAGCAAAAAGGATTTGACAGGATTATGTCTTCTGAGGATAAATAGCAAGAGCTGAGGTCATGTACCAAGAGTCGTGCTGTCAGATCCGTCCTGTTTAATGATCATATAAACCATCCGTCTTTAAATCTAGTTGTGCACCAAATAACATTGAGGACGATACTTTTAAATCAATCCGTTGTTCACCTCACAGCATGTGGGCTAAAAGAAAGTTTGATTCGTGGAGTAGCTAGAATGGTATTAATAGGACTTGCTGTGATGTTGCATAGACAGAAATACTGTACACCTTTACAGAGAAGATAGACAAACTACATGTTTTATCAAGTTACCTTTGTAGTTACCGTGGCAACATCCTGCTTATGACAGCGTTTTAATCTCAGAAGAGTAAGTCGAGGCTTTAAAGATGACTTAAAGACCCTTTTTCAAAGTACAACTCCAACAAAATATTCCTTAAACACTTCTAGAGAAAGAAATTCAAATTATCAGGACAAGTAACCAGTCCTGAATAATCCTGTTTGAAGTTAGAGCTGTGTGATGGAATTTAGTAACGGGCAGACTGACCTTTTTTTTTTTTTTGCTATAAGTATTTAACACAGTAGATATTTCTGCCTTTACTTCACCATCTCAAACATAACAGAACATCTGATTCTTGACAATCAGTGTTAAAAGTGTACACAAAAAAGTTGTGGCTGTAATGAATGCACTTCAAGACTCAACCTCAATCTTGAGAACAATAATATCAGCTACGTCTGGGTTTTTGTTCCAGCTTTTTTTCCTCTGCAAAAGACTGGAGACAAACAGCTTCTGAAAAGTATTAGGTACACACTGGCAATGATTGCAAGGTAAACTTCGCCAAAGTAAATGGCTGCTTTAGTCAGCGAGTACTGCACTTATATAAAATCGAAGGACTCAAGCTTTGAAAACACAAGAGCTCTTAATGTAGCTGTCCTGTATCTTTCATTAATGTCTCTTTGAAATGCTCACTTCATTTAAACTTCACACCCTAATTTGTAACATATGATCAGACAGCCTTCATGGTATTTCTATAACATCAGACTTACTTTCAAAGCTACAGGAGATATCAGAAAAGTGTGTTTCTTGGTATGGTAGAGTTGCTTTTCTTGGAAGAAATAAACTTTGGATTCTTACAGCCAGAGACAAAGCTGTATTGAATGACAGAATATCAAAAGTCATGCTCAGAATTGTGACATGACATTGAACAGCTGTTCACTTGACTTCTAGGCAATATACCATATCATCACGTTTTACTGTGCTGACCTTCTCCTTCTACAGTTAGGTCTAGAAGTATATGGACAGTCAAATTTTGCTTCTGTACACTGGCAGAGTTCTTTTATATCAAGCAACCAAGATGTGATTGAAGTGCAGACTTGAATCTTTAATTTAAGGGGGTGAAAAAGTATTTTATTAACAGCTCAAAATAACATAATTTCAAATACAAGGATTGTTTTTGATATTTGGATGAAAATCATTTGCAGGCTGTCAACATCACTAAATGCTGGTTTCCTCCTGCCAGGTCTTTACTGGAGCCAACTTCAGCTGTTGCTTGCTTGTGGGTCTCTTTGGCTTCAGTTTTATCTTCAGGTACTGAAAAGCATGCTCTACTGGATTGAAGTCAAGTGAACGGGTCATTGAAGATTAAGCCATTTCTTTGGTTTAAGAAACTCTTTGGTTGCTTTGGCAGGAAACTTTGGATCATCATCCATTTGCACCGTGAATTTGCATCCTGGAACTTTGGTCCAAAAAATTCAAGTTGAATTGTTTCACTGGCAGACATACATTCCCATGCCATAACACTGACTGTCTGACAGATGATGTGGTATGCTCGAGATTCTAAACTCCTTCTTTCGTTTTCCATACTTTTCCCTTTCCATCACTCTAGTACAAGTTAATCTTGATTTGAAAAATGAGGCAGGCTTGTCAGTTAATTGTCCAATTACTTTTGAGCCTCAGAAAATGGCTGACTCTGTATAAAAATGGCTGTAATTCCTAAACAGTAAATGCGATACTTTTGTTGAACACCTTAAATTAAAGCTGAAAGTCTGCACTTCAATCACATCTTGATTGTTTGATTTAAAATCTACTGTGATGGGTGCAGAGTAGAGGGTACACCGTGAATGTCTCATAAAGTCTACAGTACAACATCATCAGTGAGGAGACAAGATGTAACAAAAAAGGGGGTCAATGGATGCAGTAAGCACTACTTGGGGTGGATGAACAGGTTAATGGGACTACAACAAATGCCTATCAGGGGTACCTGAAAATGGAAACCATCTGCTGTTAATGAAACCTGGACATAAACATCTCATGTCAGGTCAAAGTACATTTAAAATACTGTTTATATGTGTAAGAAAAAGACGATTCAGTCTATTAGTCTATTTCTATTTCAGTATCAATCAATTCCTAGAGACATATTGCTGGTTTTAGATTTGTTGTTCATGTTCAGAACACGTGTATCCTTTAAGACCTTTTTGTCACATTGACAGTAACACATAGCTTTTGTCAAAAGTGTCCTCATCTTAAAGATGAAATTGAACTAAAGCTTTATTTAAATAGCTTCACCGCCGCTTGTTGCAAATTCAGCAATACCTCCAGAAATGTAGTGAACACTACTATAAATCTCACAGGACTCACACAAAGTGGCTGTGCAAACTCCAAAGAGAAACTCCTTGCAGTGACTTTTGGTAGCAATGACCTGATCAACTTCTCCAGAAGCCACATTCAAACCCCACCGCTCCTCCTCAATCTGAGCTACGTCACGTGGAATCTCCTTGTCAGCATCCTTGTCAGACTGGTCTGTTTCCTCCAGGAGCCTGACCTTAAAGTGATACTGAAAATGCACATTCCCAATGACAGCCAGAAAACAGCTAGAGCATTTTGCATCCCTGAGGAAATTTTCCCTATGCTTAGTAAAATTCCCCTGCGGTGCTTCTTTACTAGTTTCATAATCTCCACCAGAGAAATGAGTAAGCTTCAAAAATAGTTTCCCGGCATATCTTTCTCTTAGATAACGTGACATGTAGGTTGAGGAATTCTTCACTTGTATGATCCCCAGCTGAGATCAGCAGCTAACTATCAATGATGAAAAAAGTCAGGGCAAAGGCCTGGCCTCTCCCTTCTAGAGCCGTCTGATGGTTCGCCAGAACTTCTTTGATGCTACAAAACTTTTAATATCCTTACTGCACCTGACCCAGAGCTTAAGACCAGAAAAAGTACAGTTACTGTACTTCCCCCTGCAGCAACAGAGAAGAATGTTTTTCAGCACTTTAATATATATATATAGAGAGAGATATAAGCGTGTAGTTGAGGAGACTATAATGAAACTCTTCTTTCAATTTATCTGTAAATGTCAACATCTCATTATGGTATAAATAACAATGGTATTTCACCACACAAGGGTAGAGAATGATTAGGTCAATATTATTTTGGTGGTGCTGACGGAGTATAAGCTTAACAGAGGATATAACACCAAAGGTCTTTTATTAATGGAATCCATCAGCTCGCTGATGGATTCAGCACTAGGGCCATGATGATTGCAGTGGCTGTGTCCTCAGGCCTAGGCATGCATATGTCAGCCCTCTTATAGAGCCTGTGTTTATTCACCATCTCCTGCTGTCAGGAACAAACCTGAGGTAAATTGTCAGTCTTGGGGAGAGTCAACATTTAATCTTGAGGAAGCCATCTGTAGCAGTTTGTTTCCGGTAAATGCCATGGACAAGAAGGACAAAGCCGACAGGCCACAAACTATGCAAGCCGGGTCAGAGGTCAAGCGCACTATGTGGTCTTTTCAGTGCACTGTTTGGCTTGCTACATTTCCAGCTCTGCTTGCAAAAGAAGAACACAGAAGAGTCCAGCGTCTGGCTCCACACATCCAGTCCAAAATTGCAGACTACATAAAATATGTATTACTTTGGTGAGGTTTTTTAAAAGTGCACCCAAGTCAATTACCTTTTCTCTATCATTGATCTAATCCCTTTTGCTGCTAATTTTCAGGTGCTTTTTGAAGTTTCAACTCTTGTTCCTTTCATTCAGCACCATATTTGCAAAAATGTAAACTCCTGTTATTCTTTTCTTCGCTTCCCCCGAGGTGAGTGTAACACAGCATGCGGCACGGCGCTGCACGGCAGTGTAGCTCAAAGGCGCTCCCAGGGATTGTGAAGGAGGGGTGGGATCTGAACACGAACCCTTCTGAAATCATTGCTGACACTTATCATCACTTTGTATGCAGGCAGTTCTCCAGGGACCAGCCGGTTAGCTTTGTGTTTGCCTGTTTACCTTGCAGCGAGGGAGAAGGGTAAAAAGCATGAAAGAACCCATAACAACCCACTGATTCCTGCTTGTCCTTTTACTAAAACTACTGCACAACATTTTCAAATTATTCTACCGTTTGAATTTTCATCTTCACCATTGAGTCAAACAAAAAAATGCATGTTGTGCCCCCCCCCCATTTTGCTTAGCTGTGTGCAATACGAAAAGAATACAAATATAAAGTATCATAAAAGAAAATACAAATAAAAAGATGGATGTTTCAAGCTTTGGACTTTGTCTTTTTTCAGGAGGTGTTTCTTCTATTCAGTGGACTGAACAAGCTAAAATGGATATAAACGTCAATACCTACAGGCAACCTGTGAGCAATACTCAATCCTGTACACTAAAACAGCCTCAGCTGTTGCTCAAGAGCCCTTAATCAGGCATCACCCTCAAGATATTTCACAGAGCTGCTTGAAGATCAGAGCTCAACAGGTTGTCTTATAGCAAGGTAGTACAGTATCTCAAAAGAAAGAAAAATATGAAACACTGAAAACGGTGCATTCTGACATTGTTTCCTGTTGAGAAACTGATGGTGCAAAGGAAGCCTTAACCCACTACAAATTATATTCTACATAACAGCATAATTACAAACAGGAATTGCCATCAAATAAGCATTGTTTTTGGACACTAAACACATGCTATATGTAAAACTTGCAGGAGCTCAGAGTCACTAATGAAAGCACACGTGAAACTCAAATAAAATAAGTACACAGACAGGACAAAGGGCCTTTCTGGGAGGGAAAAAAAGCTAAAAATGTAGACAGAGGCTTCAGTGTAGCTGTCACTGACATCAGCTCTCGACATGCTTGGCTTTTCATCTATTCACTCGGCCATGTTCTGGTGAGTAGCCATGGTGCTGTGCTTTGAGAGAGGCTCAGTAGCTCAGCCTCCCTTCTTTCATTTCAAGTTGCGAGGTGGGGAATTAGTGATCACCATGGAGAGACTGTTAGCTATCACACAGTGGCGTACAGATGCATGGGATCTGCACCCCTGAAGTTGTTTCCTTATTGTGCTTAAGTATCATAAATGATGTCTTCACATTACTGTAAGTTTAACACATTTCCGTCATTAACATAATTTCTGATTAGTTCGTTTTATTGGTTTAGCGCTGTTTTCAAGTTTTGAGTGTTTTATTTGATTTTGCCAAGCTGAAAGGCCTGTCAGTCATATATGTGCATAGACCATATTTGTGTGGGTGTAGTCATGCAAAGAAATGTAGCTTTTTAAAATTTGTCTCTTTTCAATATTAGAAAATTGTTCATAAATCAGCAGAAAAAAAAACCTAAAGATAAAATCTGACAGTAACATGTGTTCTGTAGGATTCACCACTCTAGATAAATGCCTTAGCTTTTTATCAAAATTCTGTCTTTTTTCAAATTCTGAGAAAAAAGTGTGAATTTTTTTATGTCATGACTTAAGTCATGACTCTAATCCTAATGTGTAATGAGTCTGAATTCTTTTCAGGAAGAATATTAGAAAAAAACTGCCATTTTATACTGAGGTAATGAGAGCATTTGTTGAAGTATACCTGGGTATTCAGACAGAATGCAATGCAGCCTTCATAGGTGGATCAGTTTCGCATTCCTGAAGAAGCACGCTTGAATTTCTTTCTCTTTTGTACACTCATGTCTTGCTAGTTACAACACAGCTAGCATAAAGGTGGTCTATTGGTTGTTTGGAGTAAATACATACTGGCGTCACAATCAGATACAATTTATAAGAAGGGCAAAAGGCAAAAATACTTCCTTCGCTTTCTGTCTGAACACACTTTTAAGATGGTTGAGTTGCCAGCTGTGTAAGAGATAAAAGCAGTTGCACTGGCAGTTGAGGGGAAAAGCTGAAGTGTGTATGTTGGCAGTGGCAGCAGTTGAAATATAAGCTGAAGTAACTGAAGTGTCAGTTTATTTTCCATCAAAAAAACCAATACACATTTTTGTAATTTAGGAGAATTTCTCTTTTTTCAATCATTCTATTTTCAAATAAGCTGATTCAAAATGGTACAAGAATGCTGTTTAATAGACTTCAGTGTGTACAAACAGATGCATGTGATGGCTTGACAGCAGGTACAAAGCAAGTGCAGACAGCTCTTTTAGAGGATAAATATAAAAAAGCTGAGAAGCAGTTTTCAGCAGGGATACGGCAGGATTCGCTGCTTTCTCTCAGATGTGGCGATTGTTCTCATAAGAGAATCGGCTTTCAGTCAAAGTCAGAAAAATGATTTTCAGAATTCTGACTGCCATTTATACGTTCTGTTTCCATCAGACAGCAGTGGCTCATATCTGCACCTGCTGGCTGAGTCATGACACAAAAGAGATAATGGCTCTGTTTCGGTGTGGGGAAATTGAATTGGGATTTTCTGAAAAATAGACCTTAACAGCTACAGTCAAGATCGCTAATGCAAAAAGAAAACTTATGCACATATTGTTTTTTTCAAATCCAGCTTCTTGTCTGGATCCTTATTAGATCAGTCTTTCGTGCTTCTGTGAATAAATAAGCAGTAAATCAAAAACTAACATGAGTGGCGGGTTTTGTTACGTTTAATCATACATTAGTCTGTGCCTAATACAACCCTGAGGCACAATGCACTCATTGCCTGCGGTGCACAAGAAGCACTGCATTTGACAAAATGAAACAATCAGTTCTGACAGGAAACAATGGAGCCGTCTGTGTCGTGTAAGGGAAAGCTATCAAAAAAAGAAAAAAAAAAGCAATAAATGACATCACAAGAACTGATTTTTTTGGGATAATTTTATAAATGTACACAAAACATTACTTCATTGAATGCCAAGACAAAAGGTTTATTTAGGTTTTGGTTTAGACTTGTGCCTAATATAATGTAGCTAATTTAAATTCTGAAAAGTCAAAACTCAGATTCAGTTAATCTTCTATTTAGTTTTGAACAATCCTTTTGCTTGAAGGTATCTTTAACTTAGCATATCCTCACCTCTCATGAGATTCTTCATGCAGCTAAAAGGTTACTAGACAATGTAATTATAGCTTTGTAAATTTGATATCCCAAATTAAATCTCTTAAATTCTGCCTTTGCAGAATCTAAGTGGGCTCGCTCGCTATAGTGAAACGCAGCTTCACTGTAGTACACTTAGTATACTACAGACATCAACACTGCAAGCTGTGCATTAGAAAACGTACAAATTAAATTTTGATTGTTGAACAGAAGTACTAAGCAGCTGTGTCAGTGCTAATGTGAATGTAACAAATCTCTAGTCCCTTCAAAAGAAAATATGAAACATAAATAAGCAGACAGATACATTTACACGCAGCGGCACAGGAATGAAAAACTAGACTTCTTTCATAGAAAGAGATGCAGGGATAGAGATTTTCTTAATTTACTTGAGCACAATGAGGCCATTTTTGGACGATCCCTTGACACGCACATGTTAATTAAAGACATGCAGGAGTGCTTCCAGGGCCTTTCAGTCTGGTGCCCTGCTGCCTTTTCTGCTTTGCCAGTCTTGCCACCATGCCGATTTGTCATCCACATCAATGAAAGTAATCAAGCCAGCAATCAGGGCAAGCTTTCACTTTATTTTATTTTTTTTTATTTTATGTGTGTGTATGTGTGTGTGGCATTCAGCTGCCCTCATCACAGTGATGCACATAAATGGAAGACAGGAATAGGCATCCTTTTCAAAGTATTATGGGGGAGGGAATCAAAGCTCTTTTGTCACAAAAAGGCTTCTTAGATGCTATCGTTGCAGCATTTTTTTTTTCTCCTTCTTTTTTTTTCATGTGCAAGTGAGTACAGCCTATTGATGGATTAAATGAAAAGGAGAAAAAGTGAGAAGAAAAGTGTATTTCCATATCAGGTGGTGTCGATGCAAGAAATCACCATGGTATGCTGGACTTTATTATTCATCTTGTCTGCAGGTTATCTGAGGCAAAAAAAGAAAAAAGAGAGGCCAATAAACTGGACACTGCTTCAGAAGAAAACATCAAAGTCCTGATGTGATAAAGGTAACCATTTTAACATTGAGGTTGAGGCCAGTATCAATATGAATGCAGCATTATTAAAAGATGGTGAAAACGCAATCTGCATCTAACCTTTCAACACGTTTTTATTATCCTAAGGTGTTTCATTAGTTTCATGTATCCATACGGACCACATTTCATTTTTAAAAAATAGCCAGAAGTGGTTGAACAGAGATTTATTAGATGAGATTAGAGAGATTAGAGCTGCATTTAACATGTCTTTATGCACAGATTATAGAATTTAGGTTTACTTAGAAAAAAGCTGTTGCCAATTGTGTTTTAATAGAATCTGGATGCTGCCAAATATTAGAGTCCCTCAAAGAACAGAAATCCAGTTAATTTATGACATGTGTGAGGATTGTACTGAAACTGACAAGAACTGTGACAGAATGTGAACTGAAATTAGACTGTATCAAGACCCTTCCTGGCTTGCTACTGTAGTTATTAGTGGCCTACAATAAAAGAGCATGTTGAATAAATGCATATATTTATACATGTATGTATATATATATATATATATATATATATATATATATATATATATATATATATAAAAAAAAAAAAAAAAAAAAAAAAAAAAAAAAAAAAAAAAAAAAAAAAAAAAAAAAAACAAAAAAAAAAAAAAAAAAAAA
>VUQG01020290.1:0-14107 GCA_015106755.1 Etia nguti
GTGACGAAACGTTTCTCCCACAAAACGCTACGTCCAGATGAACAGAATCAACTTTTGGAGATTTGCTTTCCTGGATGATTGAGAATGCATCAAGACATTATCTCAGTTGTTCTCCTGACTGAAGTTTGGTCCGTTTACAGGATCCTGCCCTACGATTGCATTTGTCCCTAACCATCGGGAACCCTCACGTTAACTTTTATCGAGTGGAAAAAAGTTAGCGTTCATCCTCCAGCTTCACTGTGTTTGTGTTATGCTAACATAGCTGTGTAGCTAGCGATCACGTAGCACATCATTGTATACCAGCTAGTCCAACTTCAGTAACCCTACAAAAGTCACTGCTGTTTAGTTTTCTGTCTTCATTTATGTTGGAAGTGATAGCAGAGCTGTACGTTTTAATCTTTTCAGAAATCTCTCAGTCAGAACATGGTATATCATGTTTAGGTGGAAACTAGCGAGCTAACTTCCTGCTAACTTCTAACTCCATTAAATTTCATAAATCCTGTTTTCATGGATCCCTGAATGTTACTTAACTGTGTAACTGTGTAACTTAATTGTTACACCTGGTAGAGCAGCCACACTGATTATTTTATTAAAGATGAAAGAATTTAGACAGTTTTTAAACTCTCAGTGATGCCGCAGTCTTCGTTTGACTTTGGGACCTGTAGCGGAGTTTGGACCCAGACACAGCTCAGACTTAAAGACCGGATAAAGAGTCCATTTAGTCCTCAAAGTTGATGTGTTAGAAGAAGGAAAAAGAGGCAAGCGTAAGGATTTGAGCGAGTTTCACAAGGACCTGTGATGGCGACTGGGTCCAAAACTGCAGCTCTTCTGGGGTTTTTCTCCAGTGGATAGTATCTATCAAAAGTGGCCCACAGAAGGAACAGTGGTGAACCAGCACAGGGTCATGGGCAGCCAAGTCTCACTGATGCATGTGGGGAGCGAAATCTGTCCCATGTGATCCAACAGATGAGCTATTGTAGCTCAAATTGCCAATAAAGTTAAAGCTGGTTCTGATAGAAACGTATCAGAATCCACAGTACATCACAATTTGTTCTGTGTGGGGCTGCATAGCCGCAGACCAGTCGGGGTGACTATGATGACTGCTATCCACTGCCGAAAGCACCAACAATGGCCATGTGAGCATCAGAATTGGACCACAGAGGAATGGAAGAAGGTGATGATGAATCTTTTACATCGTGTGGAAAACCATCGTGTAACTTACATGGGAAACACCCGGCACCAGGATGCACTATGGAAAGAAGTCAAGCTGGATGAGGGAAGGCAGGTGGTCATAATGTTACGCCCAGTTGGTATACTTTACTATTGTTCAAATACACCGCACAGTCGACTGTATTTACATTTACAAATCATTTTATCAAATTGTATCTGCCCTCCATTTATTGCCTTTTATCTAACATGAGCAGTGATTTAAATCTCAAATCCTTAAAGACATATACTGTAAATAAAAAATCTATAACTCAAACATGGTGCACTAAAGTCTTTCAAGCACATGTAAAATCAAACAAAAACGAAAAAACGTGCGTGTTCATTAGAAATAATCGAGTGATAGAATCTTGAAATCAAAATACAAAAATATAACTGAACTTGAGACTGGAGAGGAAATTCATTAAAACCATATCATTAACTGAACTCAACTGAATACTCACTGAAAGAAATGATGACAACAATGTAGACAGAAGGCTATCAGTAATGTATATGTGTTTTTAAAAAAATACATAAAAGACAAGAAATAATTGAAGTGAACACTCACTGTTCTTTCTGTACAGTAGGATTTCAAAGCAGTTAGATTCATAATTGTCGAACGTCTGTCTGACTTTGTCGATGGTCTTCTTGTCTGTCAGCTCTCCGTACATAAAACTGTGAAAGGAAATGAGCATTATGAGAAACTGCAACAATCAATCCTGACCTGATCCCTTCAATCTTCGTATGATATTTCATATATGTTATTAATGGTACTGTCGATGTGTTATCTCACCATAAAAACTTAACATTAATGGTTCAATAGAATAAAGTGATGCAACTGCTAAAGGAAAAATTGGGCTCACAGTGATGTGAGTGCAGATTGGGCCAGGGCTGGAATCATTCCGTAAAGGGAACATTTATATATTTCTCCTACTTTGTTTTCCGAGATCCAATTCCAGTTCCAGTTTGCATCAATGTTCACCTACACACATTTGTACTTTTCAGTGTGGGCACAGATTCGGTCACCGTTTTATCCATTATATTGTCACAGTGCAGTTGACCCTCGACCATTTGAAAATGAAATACCAGTTTAGACTTTCATTTGATCTTTCCTTAATACACGTAAAAACTCAGTGACCAGATCCTGATCAGTTCATCCTTGAGTTCAGTAAATGCTTTTATGTTTTCTTCCAGCTTCAAAGAACTTAAAATGAGGATTTTATTAAATATCAACATCATTTGGTTAGAAATGCAAAGTATAGCCATCCATTTTTTTAAAATCCAAATCAGGGATGCAGGAGCCAACTGCAGCTATCATACAACAAGAGGCAGGGTACACCTCGGACAGGTCTACCAAAGAAAGGCTAAAGCCCCACATGGAAAGGTCCCAGACTGGATTCAAACCTAGGACCAGTTTACTGTAAGGCACCAGTGCTACCCACCACAGCACCATGCTGTGAACATAGAAATTGGATATTTTCAGATGCCTGGGATTTGACATCTAACCCCACCCCCTAACCTCTAATGGAATGGGCCAAAGTTGGATGTCACCTTCTAGCAATGATGTCACCAGTGATGTCAGGCATATTAAAAAGCAGAGTGGAAAATTCAACCCGGCCTTACTGCGAGCTGAAGACAGACATACAGAGAAATAGTTCAGTGAAATGATGTGAAAAATCAAGCACAGCATTAGTTTAGGATTAGCTGTTGTCAGTGCCAGCCCACATCATCCGCTGGCCTTTCTATCCATCCAATAAGTGAATCTGTGAATCAGTGTGGGCAGACTAAAGCTGCTTAATCTGCCCACAGTTCTTAAGTTAATTAACATCATATCTTTCCTGTTCTGTATGGGGGTCTCCTGCTCTCACGGGCTTTGGCTTTCCACATTTGCATGTTGAATTACTGAGAAATCCAGCAATACACTTGCAGTGGTGTAGTGATCGGCCTATGTACTGCTTGCAAGGGACAGGTCGAAGACACGACTCCTTTGTAGGTTGGCTGATAAAAATCCAAAAACAAAAAAAATACAATTTGTATAGCATAATGTTTCATCTTCAATTCCCAGCTGAAGAGGTCCACCTTCACTTTTTGTGAAATTGTTTTGTTTTTTCCTTGACTTCCTGCTATTAAGGTTTTATGTGAAATGTCAGCACATCTGCAGCACTGTTACAGATTCATACCTTTTGTACCACAGTTAAAAGACTAAAAAGATAAAGAAATATCTCTGGACCCCATTAACAGGCTGCTGTCTTCCATCAGTTTGGCAGCAGCCTGTAAGTTTAAGCTCTCAGTGGCCTCTTCAATCCTCTCAGTGTCACGACTGAGCGCATTGTCAGTCTCAGCGTCCTCTTCGGCCCAGAGCAGCAGGAAGCACAGGGATAAATCCATGTCTCTGTTCTCACTCAGCTCAGTGTCCGAATGGAGTCTTTTTAGCTGCAGGCTAGTCAAGGCCGACACCCGCCCCCCTTCACACACACACACACCACCCTCCAGTCACATGTGAGAGCAGCCTGAGGAAAGGGAGTCAAATTTTAAAACATCTTGACTGACAGACGAGCAGGGCACCGTCCTCGAGGTGGACCGGGAAGAGCTCCCCTGACAGCTCCAGATTGGATTCATTTCAGACACTGAGTGGTGTGCCATCCTCTCTCTACTTCCTCTCTTTCACAACAAGACTTTTTCTTTCTTTTTTTTTCTGGCAGTGTGACTCTGCTGAGCTGCACAGTTTTGTGTGCACAAGGGGTTAGTATCATGTAAACAGGTCTCCAGAGCAGCACTACTTGACTAGAGGAGGACAGAATTAGGGAGGTGCAAAACAGTCGGCACTTTGAAACCTTTTCTTTGTTTGTGTGTATGTTTGCAGGCTAAATAGAGAACTTTGACAGGGTTTGAGCTGAAAAGCAATGAATCATGGCTAGTCTGGTGTGGTTATAAATACAGTAGTGTTGTAAAAATATATATATATATTGGTTTTTTTATGAGTCCCACTCTCACTGAAGAATAAACCATTAAAAATGCATAAACCCGGGAGCTAAATAAGACATATGACTCTACTAGAAATTCTGCAAAGAACTGTATGCAAATGTGAAGATGAAATTTAATGCATATATAGCTAAACTGGGATTGGATTATTGCTCCATTACCACGCTATAACTAATAATGCTGTGTTACACAACAATATGTGCATATTTACAGTCTTTAAAACTGACCTATTCTTATTTCCACCTTTTTTCTTTGTGGACTCAAAAGACAGCAGCTCTGCATGATTCAAAATTCAACATAGTCTGCTGATCTCATGCTGGACCTTGATGCACCCCTCAATCAGCCCACTGTCTTGAGCTGTGTTTTAGCCAACCTTCTTCTGATTGGCTGTTCCTTCCAGACATTAGGCTCAAACAACAAGCAGGCAGGTCTACTTTGGTCACAGCCAATCACATATGAGTAAACTGCTCTGAATGCAGTTTACTAAGTTTTTTGGACTCATGACCTTATTACCTGAACTTTCAGATATTTTTAATATGAGCATCCTTCAGTGCAACAGTAAATATATGCCAGAAAACAAATAAAAACATATCAGGTCCACTTCAAATGTCTGGTAATGATATAAAATCTAATTTGACGTGTACCTGCATGTGCTGCTCTTCTGCATGACCTCGGCTCTGTGGAAGCCAGACAGCTTGCAGAATCCGTCATTACTGTAAACTATGGGCCACTCCACGATCTGGGCGTTTCCCAGGAGAAAGCTGGTCTCTGATAGACAGACAGGAAAGACAGAACATCAGCTCCAGACAGCATCAAATATAAATAACAGATAAAAGGCTACAAAGCTTCTTAGCCTCTGAGGAGGACTGGATAAAGATGTGTTAGACTGGCCGTGTCAGTTTTAGATTTGAAGCCAACATGTTGTTCTGTTTGTAGTCTTAGTGGGAAGAGATTAAAGGAGAGTTTCTGGAAGATCCACACTTTAATTGATCTGTGAAAACTGATTGTAAAGGTCCTTTATGCTTTGCTTTAAATATTCTACATTATTATACTAGTAATGAACTTTGATAGCAATCATTTTACTAATGTGAGACTTTGTTTAGCCAAACCACAAAAAAGTGATTTGACTTTAAACTGATTTGTTAGAGCTCTTGTTGCAAAGCTATTAAACCAGAGGAAATTGTTTCACCATCAATAAAGCTAAAAGCAGGTATAGAGGGTGTTTTACGCTAAAAAGACTAACTCTGAAACAACTTCTAACAGCGGAGGGGAGATACTGCACAGCTAACATGAGGAGGAACGATTACAGCAAGCAATAACTCTGTGAATGAGCATGCAGCAAGACAGACTTCAAAAACTCTGAACTTAAAAGCTCCAGCCCTATGTGTGCCCTTTGGGATAAAGAGCTGAGTAAGGCTTACTTCAAGACAGTCAGCCTGAATCATCTCGAGCTTTTGGCCCTCTGCTTTCATTACACTCGATTACTTGTCGAGATTTTCAGTGGAAAAACATCATCAGACTATTATGATTTTTCAGTCTCAGTAGTGATGCTTTCAACTGTTGGGTACTGAGTACTGATAATGTTGCAGTAGTCTGAGCAGTTTAATTCTTATCGTTTTAGCCTCCGAGCGTTTTTTTATGAAACCAAAGACTCTGCCAGACGACTTTAATCAAGACGGGGAAGCCAAAGTGTTGAAGTGTCGCTCTTCCTGTGTGAGCCATAACAATGATTCATTAATAATCATTTAACCTTAAAACAATTGAAATTTAGAAATCAAACAAACATTCGGCTGAGGAGTTACTAAATAGCTCTTAGTTAAATAAATGTGTGGTATAGTCATGGTTCGGTATGGATACTGGGTTTCAAAGCATTTCTAAAACATAGAAATGAGGAGTCAACTTTAAACTCAACTGTGTGGTTGTTTTACGACTTTTTGCTTTGTCCTTTAAGCTGTGTATCCATCTATCTGTCTATCCGTGGCCAAACTAATCACATGTAATAAGCAACCAGGCTTTACGTTTCCAGTTTATAAAACGACTCTTGATGAATAGTCCTTACAAGAGCCGGGCCAAGGTTTTGTCCAACTTAAATAATTATTTGATCCTCTACTAAATTTTTAAGTTTCCTCACTTGCATAAACTTCACTTAAATGAACAAACTTTAATCTTTATGTAGTTTTATTTTAATGGAGAGAGACAAAATATTAACCAAAAATCCAAAAACACATTACATAAAAGTTTGATTGATTGAATGTCACTAAGTGAAATAAGTATTTGATCGCCAAACAAAACATGACTCATGACTGAGTACTTGTTGGAGAAACCTTTGTTGGCAAGCACAGCAGTAAGATGTTTCTTGTAGTTGGTCACCAGGTTTGCACACATCTCCGGAGGGATTTTGGTCGCCTCTTGTTTACAGAAATTCTCTGAATCCTTTAGGGTCCCTGGCTGCTGCTTGGAAACTTCAAGCTTTAGATCCTCCACAGGTTTTCTTTATGACTGAGGTCTGGAGTCTCCATGACCTTAATGTGCTTCTTCTTTAGCCACTCCTTTGATGCCTGAGCGAAATGTTTTGGGTCATTGTCGTGCTGGAAGATCCATGATCAGTGTTGTGGCTGAGGGAAGATGATTCTCATCCATGATTTTAAGGGATAAATGGACTGATTCTTTTCTACTCCCCCTGAGCACTCAGAGCGCCCATCCCAGCCTTGGGGATCAAATACTTATTTCTCTTAATCACGTGTAAATCAATTTATAACTTTTATGTAAATTGTAAATAATTCCCCAACTGTACATACGTATATATAATGCAAATACAAAGAATTCATACATTTTTAATAGTACAATGAGAAACAAAAACAGCAGTATGCTGGCATTAAAACAGATCCATCTGTAGCCTGTGAGAAAAGCTAATGAGCAGCCATAAGAGTCTGAAGAGTTCCTGTTTTACTTGTTTAATGATATTTCTTTATATTCAAATATATATATGAATTGTTTTCTAAAGATTAATGATTCAGTGGAGTTGAAGATAACATTTAGATCCTTATTCCTCTCACATTTGAATTCAATGCAGCTGAACACTTGATATATTTGATATGTTACACATAGCTCCCCGCCTTTTCCTCCACCTTTTTTTGGGTCTTAAACTACAGTATACCATGTGTAGTATGCTATATATTTCATTAGTGTTTATGACTGTTTTCATTTTATTTATCATTTAGCTTATCGGATAGAAAAGCACATCTAAATATGCATCATGAATATTTGGTCCAACTTTATGGATGCAAAAGTCATCTGAACCTGATTCTTTAAGTCAGTTTTACTTATAAGGACAAAATAAATAATGGACATGACCTTATAAACAAGAATGATCACAAATTCCCCCCAGACATGCAATCTATAAGAATGAGTGAGAAAATCATAAACCTCCCCAGCCCCCTTGCTCAACCTGAATGAGTTACCCAGCAGCTACAGTCTGGCACAAATGAGACTGCAGAAACATCAGGGCAGAGGAAAAATACCACCAGCAGCTTCTTGCCCTTTCTCCTTTCCCTTTATAACCACACAGACATTAATAATTCATTTGATATATTCTGCATGGTGATAGCTTGGTCACTGAGGAGAACAATGCAGGAGGTTTTGACTGTTTAACAATTAGCTGTACAAATCTCATGCACATAATAATGCTGCTGCCTTTCTTAAGTTTAACAGATGTGAGCACTCCCAATGAAATATTCAGTTTTTGTACATAAACTATCTGGATTATATTAAAACACACACACATTGGGTTTCGGGATTAGCGGGGTTCAGTTTTTTGCTCTTAATGTCTGTATTTGAGGTGTAGTGCCTGTGCTCCAATGACCAGTAAAAGAGGCTACACTTGTGAAATGACTAAGTCCTACATTTCAATACAATCAAAGCTAAAAATGACAAATGACTCTTTATCAGGAGCAACTATGACTGTAGAAATATGGAGAACAGGTATTGTTTGTGTAGAACAATGAAATGAAACACAACACATAATTATTCCTTTACTCAAAATTAAAACAGCCCATAAGAATGATTTACTTATTTGATGGCTCTGGCCCCACTGTGCCTCTGATTCCCTCCTTGTGCCTAACCCAACCAGTTATCACTGCTCATGAGTTATGCATCAACCTATCCCACTAAACACAGCCCAATCAGCAGCACTGCAGGGTAGGCCAAAACTTAAATTCCTTAGACTCTTTTCAAACTAAAAGCCATCTAGCGCGTCAACTTTTACCGTCTTGTTTTTTGAAAAACATGTATTTACCAAGATTCAGATCACATAGCTGGTTACAGCCATGACCGCTCTTCATGCTACGACGTACCCAGATATTGCAAAACCATTTTATAATGTATATAACTGATAGCCAAACGCACAAAAATAACATCCTAATCATAATGGGACAAGATCATCTTTTAAGGGGCTTTTTTTGGCATGTTTGCATTTATTAGATAGTAAAGCAGTGAAATTAGACAGAAAAGGGGGAGAGAGAGAACAGTGAAGACATGCTGCAAAGGTCCATGGGTTACTTGAACCCAGGCTGCTGCACTCTGGCCACGAGGTTGTCTGCTCACCCGCTGAGCCAAAGAGGCAGCTGAGCTTTTAAAGTAAATAACCTTTCATTGTTAAGCCGTGCAAAACACACCTCCCAAACTCTCCTGTCGCTGTCTGTTTTATACACCTAAACATCCTCAAACTGACAGTCAGCTGCTGTAGAAGGAAATCCCACAAGACTTCAGCTAAATCTATCTGAACCCTCCGATGTTTGCATCTCCTAGAAATCACCAACAAAACACACAAGCAAGAAAATAGTGACAACTGTTTCATTCTCAAGGCTCTTTCCATAAAAAGTAGGTGATTACAGAAAATGACAATATCATAATGTTAACAAAGTAAATAAAGAATCACTGTAATAGTTACTAATTATCTAAAGTATATTTAAGGGCAGCACGGTGGTGCAGTGATTGGCACTGTTGCCTCACAGCATACACCTCCTTTTCCACCATCAGGCCAGGGTCTTTCTATGTGGAGCATGTTCAACCCGTGTTTGCGTTCTCTCCAGGTACTCCGGCTTCCTCCCACAGCCCAGAGACATGCAGTTAGTGGGGTTAGGTTAACTGATGATTCTAGGTGCCCATAGGTGCCCGAACGGTTGTTTTTCTCTATGTTAGGCAAACTGTCTCTCGCCTCTCACCCTAAGACACCTGGGATAGGCTCCAACCTCAATGTGGCCCTGAATTGGATAAGCGGAAGAGAATGGATATTATGAAGCTAACTCACTGGTTAATATGTCTGAGAAGTCAAAAAACAGACAGCAGTATTTGGACTGAACATGCAAAACCAGTGATGTCCCTTATCACCTGCCAGGAATATTGTCCTGGTAACTCAGAGAGACTCCTCTCCTCCAAAATAAAAACAGTTGGCTGGTAAAAGGCTGGATTTTAGGATGAAAAGATACTGTAGCAGCCAATCAAATAAGACTGCATGTATGCACAAAAAGCAGCATTTCCACCTGTTCTACATTAACAGCAGGGAGGAAACTCTGTGAAACAGCATTTAAGCTCCAGAAAGACAATAACATTTCTGCAGTGAGACATGAACGGATGAGTTGTTGAAGGTGTGTCAGCAGCTCTTTCAGCCATTTACAGACTGATGAGTAAAACCCTCAAGCAGCACACTCTATTGATTTCACCAGTCAGCCATCTAATGATAAAAAAAAAAGAGAGATCATAAAAACATTCTTGCTGTAGTCAGGGGAAAACCTCTGTTATAACTGCATTGAACTGCCAGCACTGACTGGGTGTTATTTGATTTTTTAACAATTATATATTTTAAAAAACTGTTTATCAGCTGAACGTCTTGCAATGATCATGTGACCACAGATATATTGGAAAAGCATATAGATGGCATTTGAAAGTGCGCGAGTATATTCAAAGGGGAACGGTGACCTTTTATAATATTAACTATCTTCATGAAGCCATAACAGCAGGCTGACAGTCAAAGTATCACCTGGGGCTGGTTTTCAGTTACTTTTTTTTAAATGATATTCTCACTGATTTTATGTCTTCACTGACTCGTTTTTCTTTCCTGCTACAAGAAGAGAAGTTTTTTTGTTTTTTTTAACAGCCCCTCCTGTTATGAGAGAGGGCTTCTACAACATGAAAAATGAGGAGGGGAAGGCCATATCCAAACAGGACACGGCTTGTAAAAACACCTTGAATTTTGTTTTTGTGGTTGTGGAAGCATCACAGATGATATTTTTAAACTTGACTGTAGCTATTTATTTTTTTCCTGGATTCAATGGAAAAGAAAATCCAAATACTTTATAGGGTGGGTTCTTTAGAGCTCAGCAGGAATATTATTTCTGTGGAATAAAACCTTTGAATCAGTGTCTCACAACAGCAGATTAGTTGGAAACTTTCATCAATTCACTTCCATTTATTAGAGCCTATCCCAGCTACAATAGGTGGGATAGACCCTTGCTGGGGATTATCCAGAGAGACAGACCATTCACAGCTACGTCCAACTTAGAATCACCAATTAACCTAACCCCACAAACTGCATGTCTTTGGACTGTGGGAGGAAGCCAGGAGCCAGTACAGAGAGAATATTCAAACACGCCACAGAAAGTGGAAATGGTCACGTTTGTGGTTTCAGGAAAAACTTATATGCCTGTTTTTAAACAGTAAGAACAAATTACAAATCCTGATGACTGGCTCTGGGACAGGTAACTGATTATAAATTGTTTTGATAAATTCAGTCACGTCTACATTGTCAGTTATTTTGGATTTTTAAATGCACAAAGCAAAAAAAAGTGAAGGGGTAAAAACTTAAACTTTCACAGCATTTTTAATGAGATTTGGTTACTTATTATATACATGCAACTTTCAATTCTATATATTTTTTCAAGATGTCTGCTAAGTTGTGAGACTTGCTTCTAGGAGGACTTTGGTGTGAGTTCACTTATACCCAGCTCAGAGAAGAATAACCTCAAATTTTATTTAGAGTTCAGCTAACTGATAAAAACTAAGCTAAGTCTTACATGCTGAGTCTCAGATGTCTTAAGTAACAATCTAATAAATGAACAACTGAAAAAATTTATGGGATGCCAATACATCTTAGACTTTCACCTGGTCTTGTTCACCTTCCACCATCTCCAATCAGCCTAATATGATGTGTTCTCTGGCACCACCCACAGGAGAACATCTCAAGACTTTTCATTCACCCAAAGTTTAGTTTGAAACAGGCATTTGATTAAAATAACTTTTGTTTTTATTGAATTTAGTTCAAAATGCTTCAGGCTTACGTGCTGATGGAGCTGAAAAATGATCCAAAAAAACCCAAAAAACCCGCAGAGCATTATGGGTAAGGTGTGAGACGGACAGAAGAGTCCGGAACGATATCAGCCTCATCTGTTCTCTGCATCACTTTCCAAACAATTACTTAACAGATTTTTCAGCACTAAAGGGAACGGGAGTTATTTAATTTATCACCTTCTTGTTTTAAGCCTGAAACCTGATGACTGCAGCCTCATGTGGGATCTTTGAAATTAAAGTGCTGACTAAGACTTAATGCCACACACACACAAAAAACACACATTGAATCATCTTGACCTTTTCCCACTCTCCGCTTTCATCCCAGCCAAGTAGTTAGCTGGACTGTGGTATCTGCCCAGTATAGCTGCCGGAAGGCAGATACCACAGGAGCACCTGAAGAAAAACTGTAAAGCCATCGTGGGACTTTATTAAAACCCACTTTTAATAGATTATTCCAGAGTTAACAGCTCTGATTTTATTTTCAGAGAACTGTGTGACAGGCTATGAAACCTGTTACTGTTAACTTCATATTAAAGCCCAATGAAAGAAATAATACATTTAAATACAAAAAATGCTTTCGTTTTTTGTTGTTGTTTTTTTTGTGCTGTAATACCTCATCCTACCAACACATTCCAACATCCTTAAAAATGACAGGAGCTGCTTAGCAGTGCTGAACTTCCAGCTGGAAATACAACCGCAACTCCAAAAAATTATTATGCTGTGTAAAATATTTTAAAAAACAGAATGCTGGGATTTGCATATGTTGTACTGACTGGATAGGCAGGAAGCTCAGGCTGGAAAGGATGTGCAGCAGGTTAGAGTGATTGAGGATAGAGATGGAAATGTACTAATGAGTGAAGAGCGTGTCCTGAGAAAATGTTAGGAGTGTTCTGAGGAGCTTATGAATGAAGGAAATGAGAGAGAGAAGAGGGGGATGGAGGAAAGTTAGCGAATAAGGAAGTGCAGAGGAATAATAAGGAGGAAGCGATGGCAGCTATGAAGAGGATGTAGAGTGGAGGCTGGGCGACAAAGTTAGAGAGGCAAATCTGAGATGGTTTGGACATGTGCAGAGGAGGGATAGTGGATATATCAGACAAAGGATGTTGAATATGGAACCGCCAGGCAGGAGCAAACGAGGAAGACCTCAGTGACGCTTCATAGATTTAGTGAAAGAGGACATGCAGAGGGCTGCCTGCCTGGAAAAGTAAAAGAAACTGCTAAAGGAACATTTGTTAACTGGCAACCGGTCAGTACCATGATTGGATATAAAAAGAGCATTTTAGGGAGGCAGAGTTTCTCAGAAGTGAAGATGGGCAGAGGTTCAGCTCAATCTGCAAAAAAACAATGTCTATAAACTGTAGAACGGAAATGTCAGAGATGCTGTTGGAAATCACAGCATCATTGTCCAGAAATCGTTGTCTGTGAGCAGAGTTCACCATGCCAGCCACAAATCCAGGTTGCAAAGAAGAAGCCATATCTGAGCATGATCCATTTTTTGGAATTAGAGTTGTATACCCATCATTATTCGCTGAAGGTCTACATTAACACACTCCGGCTACTGTCATCATTTAAATTTAAGTTTACATTTGTAAACGTAAAACGTAAATTGGCATTTTGCTTTTTTTTGGCTCTCCTTGTGCCCTTGAAGGAAGAGTGATTGGTGTATTTTCAGGCCAAAAAACCTTTATCCTGTGATAGAACATTTGGACACTGGTGAAGTGGTCAGTGTTATGGATGACCATGCTCACTTCTATAGGGAACATAAACACCAAATCTGAAAGTGATGTGAGCCAGGTGCTATGGGTTTTGCAGTCACTGACCTCCACTCAGCTGAATAGCAATGGGAGATTTTGGATTTATGTGACAGCACTCTCCTCCACCATAATTAAATATCAAATATCAAATGAATATTGTTTTGGAAAAAAAATATCCCAGCACTCCAGCAGCGCATCAGAGACTTGGGCAATCAATGCTAAGGTGTACTGAAGCTGTCCATCCACTTACTGAGACTGTCTGTGATGGATTTTGTTCAATCCTGAGATCCTGAGGGATGGAGGAGCTGACAGGCCAGAAAACAATGTCAAAACAACATCAACATCTTTTGCTACTCACATCATCCCAGACAGTTTCTTTTGTCACTTCTTAAACAGAAAAACTACAACAAATGTTTGCTTTGTTTTGTTTTTTGTTTTTGTTTTTTTTTGACTAAGTGCAAGAGACAGAAACACCTTTCCGGAACCATCTTTTTGACCTCAATACCACCACACAGCCTGAACCTCCTCAGTCCACAAGTCCGACTTTCATTCCAGCCAATTACCCCGCAGACTTTTCTGGGAAGATAAGGGAAAGCAATCAGTCTAATAGAGACGAGAGCGCGTTTTCAGGTCGGTGCCAAGACTAGGCGCAGTTTACTACAAAGATTGTGCACGAGGGGGAAAAAAGGCAAAGAATACAAAAAGGGGGGGAGTAGTCAACAGTGATGCTGAGTAATACCTAGCAATTTAAGGAAAGGGATAAATTTAAAAAAAAAAAAAAAAAAAAAAAAAAAAAAAAAAAAAAAAAAAAAAATTTTGGGCAA
>VUQG01020290.1:14127-33287 GCA_015106755.1 Etia nguti
AGGGTGTAAAAAAAAAAAAAATAAAAAAAAAAAAAAATTTAAAAAAAAAAAAAAAAAAAAAAGCACCTTTATATTATTTAACCAGGCAGATCGTTCATTCCGTCTTAACAAACCTAACGCAGCTACAGCATTACATAATGACGGAGCATGCTATAAAAATTCAAAACCACTGTGTAGTCCTTTCAATTTGTTCTCCTGTAGTAATGATAATAATAACAATAATAATTATAATAGCTTGAGTTTATTACAAAAAAACCTTTATAAAAAAACTGGCGACATAATGGCCTTCCATAAACTCAATAATTTATCATGAAAAGTTAAAGGCAGTGCGCAAACTGTAACTGTTGAGGGACCTTAACGCAAACAAAATCCAACGTGATTGGAAAATATTCTCATTTCTGAAATTAGCTTTTTTTAAATCTCTTGCTTGGGTTTGACGGGCATCGGCTGAACTTGATGAATATTATTGGGTTCACGTTGCCTTACACGGGGAGCAAACTCCAAATAAATGCAGGTATAAAGTGACTTTATCTGGTTATATCCTCCAAACCTCCCTGGTTGCACTTATATAAAACACAAACACACACACAAACACACACACAGACACACACACACACACACTGTATTCCACCAAAGTCCTGGTCCAAGCGATCTGGTAAAACCGAACCCAAAGCAAGCTTCCCTCCTACGCGTGGACTCACCACTTGAACGCCGGACTATGTTCTCCAGAAAAGTGTTTTGCGGTGCCACAAGCCCTCTCTTTCCCCCGGGCATCCTGCTGCGGGCGGCCGGAGCTGGTGTCTGTGGCGGTGTGTCTGCTGCTGGGATGACGGTACTGACGCTGGCTCTCAGTCGGACCGATGGGGAAGCTCATTGTAACCGTGCGCTCTGGATGCTCGGGGCGCACTGAGCCACAGCAGCGGCGCTACATCCCGCTGCCTGCCCGGAGTTCCAGGACGCATGCGTGTCTGCTGCCGAGTGCTCGCTCTTCAAAATACTTGCAAAATAACGATGTACTGTATGGCTTGTGTAATAAATGATGTTTACTGACTAATATTTAGCAATAAATGGAACCTTTATATATTTATCACAAGTTCGGTTTGCATCTTTAGTAACGCAGATGGCAATATCAGACTAGTTATGTTTTTCATTTGCATTTTGATGAGATTTTTAAACAATTTACATAACTGCTCAATAGCACATTAGAATTAAAATTATTTGGCACTAGAACTGCAGCTTATTTATTTCGTATTGTTCTGATTATTGTTAATCTGCCAAGTGCTTTCCTCTGTTGACTAATTTGTTGTTTGCTCTCCAACATCACAGAAAATGGTGGTAATCAGTCATAGTTTCATGCATTTTAAGATTGAAGAAGCATTTATGAAAACAGAAAATCAGCCCAGACTGAAAGAAAGCACCAAATACTTCCAATGGAGAAGCTAGAATCAGAGGACCAAAAAGTAGCTGTAGATTATCTGTCCCTCAATAAATCAGCTATACTTGGTCAGTTTACAGACATCAAGTTTTCATGGCAATTTCTTTCAAAAGATCTATTTATAGAAGCGTGTTAAAATTGTAATACAGTTCTTTTTAAGTTGATTTCATAGCCACGTCCATCTACAGTTATAGGATACACAGCATCCACAGTCTATAGTTCAAGAATATAAGGTTAACAAATTATTGTTTAGGCACCAGAAAGGAAAAGTCAAATGTTTGTCTATTGGAGCCCAATTAGAGGAAGGAGGAAGATATAATGAGTTAAACCTGGCAGGTTTTCGTCGACTAACTTGTAACACAGCAGGAATTAATGCCAGGAGAAATAAAGAGCCAAGTGAAACAAACAACCACAAAATTCCCTTTTTAACTATATTTCAATTCATACTGAGCAAAAGCGATATAGTGTGTTAATCAGTGAGATTTAGAGCTGTCAGCAGATGTATTTTTTTTTATGTTAGGACAGAGTCAGGCTGGCTGTTTCCCGCATCCATTGCTATCCTAAAGCTAACTAAACTAACTGTGCGTCCTAATTCCTTTCCTAATTCAATCACGGTACATGAGAGAAATCTAGCAGAATAATTCAAAATGGTGAGCAGATAAGTAACACTGAGTTGCTTTAGCATGAAGGAGTAAAACTAGTGTCTCTCTCTGCGAGCTTCCCCCAGGAACGCTCATTAGCTTGCATAAAGGGTTAATGGGGCACCTGGGAGCGGAAGGCCTCCACTGGAGCAAGAGACCACAATTCATGCTGACGTCACCACATTGTGTCTACTGCACTGTACATACCAGGTCTAAAAACTGTACTAAAGCTGCTCAGATCATCTGAACCTTTGACTGCTTGCACTTTAAACATCTGGTGACCCTCTCTTCTACTGTAACCCCCTAAGAGAATCAACCCTGAGTTTGAAAACTAACTTACTAACCTTATTAAGAATTTGAATGTGTCTGTGTAGATGATCCAAAAACACAATTATAAATGTTCAAAAAGGACAAAAAATACCTACAGTTAGTGTCCCATTGAGCTTTAAGGAGCCATTAAAGCGAACATTATGGAAACCCTACGGTGACTAAGTCTTTGAGTTAACACTCAAATGTTGGACTCTATCCCAAAGTCTTACGTGCAAATCTCCCTTCTCATTTTTGCACCTACTAATGCTCAGCGATTTTCTTCTGATGCTGTCAAGAAATCTGTCAGCATCACCTCAGATATTCCCGCATGTGTGTAAACAAGCAAGGTGGCAAATGCTCTCATGGGATGCCCTTAATTGGCCCAGTTGCATCATGGGGTATCAACCATATGTGACAGCACAGGTCGGACAGCTGCCGTCTGCTCTAACAGGCTGAGCTGTGCAGACGAGCCTCTCTCTCTCTTACACAAGTTGAATGTCTCTCACTCTGCAGAGGTTCATTAACGACAAATCTGCCGCTGGAAAGGAACCAGTCAGTTTTTGGAGCTGGCTTTATATTGAAGTGGACAGAAGAGAGGTTAGTGGCTTCAGCGTGTCAACTGACAGAAGAATACTAGTCAGCTCATCATGCACCTTGTTTATGCTTGTTAGTCTGAAACTTGTTCTGGCACACAAAAAAATAAGCAATCAGACGAGGTCATGGCTTGTTGAATTCAAAGGTGTCTGGTTTCCTCAATGCAGAAGCCCATAATATCCATGTGAACTTCTCAAACCACTACTGAAGTATAATCCACTTTAGATGTTTAGGTCCATTTCCATCTCACCATACCATTAGGGAGGCATCGGGTTGCAGGATTGCAATAAGTCCGAACATCAGGCAGAGTCATAACTTCAGCTAAAAGAAGAATGAGTGATGGCATGGGCCCTAAAGGAGACTTTATCTCATTGTCACTGTGAGATTATATGAAGTTGTCAAAGGCTCTTGGAATAACTTAGGTTTCAGTCACCACACAGAAGTGCAGAAGAGGAGGTGTACCCATTGAGGGGAGCCAGTGTGATAAAGTTCCTGCTTTTTCAAGTGTGCTTAGCAGTTTGTTGCATGATCAGTGTCTGCTCTCATAGTTTCTGCATGAGGTTAGTCAGGTGTGAACACATGTATGCATGTGGAGGTGCAGAAACAGAAACAACCATTTGAATAACTGCTTTCCTGAATTTAATTGGCTCCTGGACGACAGCAGGTCACAATGTAAGGACAAACTCATGTGTTTGATTAAATATGACATTTTCAACAAAAAAAAGGGGGGGGGAAGTGACTAATCTGCAACACAGAATATTTCTGACAGATTCACAGCATTCCAGATTTTCAATTGAGGAAATGATGGATGGATAAATCTGTAATAAGACCAGTCCACAGACCGCATGTGCGTTACCTGGTGCTAATTTCCCATTTAAACATCTGTCGTGCATCCCAACAAAGGGCCAGATTCACTGAGTATGGCAGAACAGCGTGAGTGTAATCCACAAACAGTGCTCACAGTTCTGGTTAGTTTTACAGGTGATTTAGAAAAGTTGCACTCTTTTCTAAACATAGGCACAGTCCGTTTATTTCAGCTTCAAGCACAAATTACGGGACATGCTTTTTTTTTAGCTAAGTAAATTTTGCATATTTTGCAGTAAACTGTGTGTTGCAAAATTTAATATAGAACGCAATGAAGATGATGGTGAAGCTGGCCATAAACACCCTCCGTTGATTGTCATGAATTAATTCCAGGTGAGCTGCCCAGGTGAGAGGACGGCAGACCCTGCTCAGAGGCGGACACAGGAAACAAGGATCCACACAGGCCACACCCAGCTGCTCACACAGCAGCCATGACAAATAATATATGGAAGTCTAATAGTTTGTCACTATTAGACTTCCATACATTGGGTTCGTAGACTCCTCCATGAGAAGAAATGATGAGTCAGCGCTGGTGTGTCTGTACCTAGACTCAATTAGCACTTTATTAGGAACACCTGTGCAATTTAACAATAACACAATGCCATCAAGTACAACACCAACACACAATACAGCTTAAATAATAAAGCCAAATATCACCTAGAGTATTTTCTTTGTTTACTCTTATTAAACATATTTTTTTTAATATCTTGACAGTGTGTTCACTGCGGGTGTTTTTGCACATCCAGTGTTATTTCATGTTGATTTTTCTAGATTTGTCCAAGACAGCATTATTTAAAAAGTTACCTAGCGAGTGATTCGCCCGTGTTTCTTTAAACTGAATTTGCCAATATTTTTATATTAATAATGAATGAAATGACTGCATGCAATCTAACTGAGGCTGCTTACAGTCAAGTAACTGCAGCTTTCGCCATCTTTTTAGTCACCCAGAAGGATTTTAGAAAAAAAAAAGCTGATAAGCATTTCCCAGGTTAGCAGAAATTTAAGAGAGGGTTTTAGTGTGTGTTTGTGTGGCAGGGAAGTTTTTTATCCCCCAGCAGGCCCAAAAACAAGTATCATCACTTGGGTGAAATGTGTTCAGGTCCATTACACACACACACACTGAGGCTGTGTTTGCTTTTTAATGTCAAAGAAACTATCCATACTACAAAGTAAGTTACTTGTAGTTTTGTATATAATTATAGAAATGTCCTTGATACAGTCTGAATTAAAGCTAGTACATGCACCAGCTAAGTCTGCTACATTTTTTGATCCAGTCAAAGTATCCCCAAGGTGATCCTGATGCTTTCATCAGAGTGAATGTTAAATAAAAACTTGACATAGGGAAAAAGTGTGTGTCTGAATGGGTAAATGAGACATGTTGTACAAAGTGTTTGAGTAGAAAAGTGTTGTGTAAGAATCCGTGCATTTACCATTTACATGAAAAATTCAAGTGCTAAGCCAACACAAATGTGCAGTTCAAGTGGCCACTTGTGACTGACTCCAAAAGTGAGTCCGTCCACGCAGACCATGTTAAAATGCCTTATTTAAGATCATTACAGGCAATATATAGGACTGTATTTGAATGGAGCTTGCTAACCAAGATTGTACTTCTTCAGTTATTGTTGAGGCTTCAAAATCCAGAGTCCAGAAACCAGCAGGTGATATCACACAGATAATATTTCATATGCACTGTCTACATAAAGTAAAACATTTAGTTTTACATAGATGCTCGCACAGACAACAAGGCCTGTGATACACATGCTTCATCATCAGTGTTGAATTAGTGACAGGTAATTGAGACTGATATTCTTCCCTGGAAAAGGGTCACATGATAGTGCATGACAAATCGAGTGCATGCTAACACACAAGTGTGGACTTTTCAAATTAAAAGATGATGAGCGGGGTTTCAAATTTCCCTGATTTATGTTTCCTATAACAATGAAGTAGTGTGGCCTATAGATATGATGTAATGTGGAAATTGTAGACCTGATTGAGTGATTTTATTATTATACCACGTATAAAACAATATTCCCAGTCTGAACAGGCTTACAACAATAAAAAGACACCAATAACAAATAACCTGAGCCAGAGTAGACCATACCATACTTGACATTGTTTCTATTTGTTGCTGTGAAGCAATAGCAGTTGTAGGTGTGTGTCAGTGTACTTGCTCTCGGCCTTAAAACTAAAATGCATTATTGCTGATGCGGGCAACTCCACCTCCATCTCATCGCTAAACAATTTCATGTGTCTTTGATTGGCCATGTTGGACAGAAAAGAACACTTCTATAGGGATTTAATGACTGTAATCACTCTAATTACATTGGATCACTGACCCCTCAATTATACCCAATCATTATTTAGCAAGCAGGCCTGCTTTATTCATGTGACAAAGGCCCTGGTCCTCACCATCCTCACAGTGAGCCACGCTCCAGCCATGAGCTGGACAAATGTGTTTCTGGATGTAGGGGCACTGAACAAAACAAAACACCGGGTTCCTAATGAGCATTAAAAAAAATCAGCAGGAAGAAACAGAAATCTTGTTTGTGCAGCTCCACGTCTCAGCATTAGCTAATTCCAGCTTGCTGCTCATTGAGTAGAAAGGAGTAAATGTCACATGGTAGAGATCAAAGGCGGCAGTGGGATGACACCGACACCTCATTTGGGGAAGGAAAGTGGGACTATGCAGGGATAGAAGTACTGAACCGCCCAGAGCCGATCAATGAACCGCCTGCACATCTGGAGGAAGGCATAGCTGCATCCCTCTTTATTGATCTCAGAATTAATTAGTGCAGCTTCCACCAGTGCTCTCACTTGTTCCCTAAAAAGGAAGAGGATCAAAAATCAAAGTGTTCACTGCCCCCACCCAACCGCAAAGTCCACTGCCCCCACCAAACCTCCAACCCCTGCGCCAGACTTTGGTCATCCTGGGAAAAAATATACTGGGTGGAGGGGGACCTGACTGATGATAAAGGTGGGAGGAGGATGAGAATAGCACAGCCGAGGGACATGGTGGTAAATGGGTTCTATGCCATGTAGGCAGGTCTCTGTTGTATTGCCAGTGTGCTGCATCAGGGGGCCAGCGGGAGGTCTAAATTGCTGCATTAGTCAATAAAAAGAGGTCCATTACCCTCATTGGAGAAAGAGTTTTCTCAAGGACAGATTGACCTGTTGGAGGGATGCTCTTGGCCGAAAAAATTTTTTTTTCCACTATTTCTCTATGTCATCAAGCACAGACAGTGGCTGTAATCCACAGCTACAACTTGATCACCAGGGTTTTCGCACAAATCCCTCTTTCTGTGGTAAAGCAGCAGTCTCATGACCCTCAGATTACATATGCAGGAACACTTTTATTCATTTTCCACAGCATATTTCCACTGAGAAAAACAAAATGATAAAATCTTTCATGTAACCATCATTTTTTACAAAATAAAACATGGATAAAGGAACTGTTTTGTTAAACATCCATCCATCCATATTCTTCTGTTTATCCAATCAGGCGATCAGAGCCTATCTTCGGTCACCATGGGGCAAGAGGACAGATTGGGTGGCTTGACTCAGGAGTGAGGGCAGGTCATCTGCTAATGGGAAGACTGGTGGTTCAGAACCTCACTGGTCTAGTCTGCATGCCAAAGTATCCTTGGGTAAGATACTGAACCCTGATTTGCTCCCGACGCGTTCATCAGAGTGTGAGTGTTAGATAGAAAGTTAGGGAGAAAGTGGTCTTGGTTAAAGTGGACCTGTCATGATTTCCTTATTTTCAAACTGCTACTGCTCAATACTGGATGATTATCTCAAACAAGGCCTAAGTTACACTCAAAGTTGAAACTAAAGTAATATTTGGGTGATTTGGATTTTTTTTCTAGGCTCTGTATGATGTCATAGAGAGCAGATATCAGATACCTAAGGCCATCTCCCACACTCAGGCACACAGCTCTGGCTGGGACCACAGAAACAGCAACCTGACACTTTTAAACGTTCTGTTTGCCCCTACGAGGGGGAGCCAATCACAATAAAAATGCTTTCTGGAGAAAGGAGTTAAAAAAGCCTGTTTCAGACAGTGGATGAACATGAGGGCTGCATATAGGCCGAGTATAAGAAACACAGTGCAAGATAAGAGTGTGACAGCGTAAAACACAATAGAAAAACCAGAGAGAAAACAGAACTGGACCAAGTGTAAGGTATTAATGCTGCCTTTGATATTATACAACAGTACTGTAATTCAGTGTTTTGCCTTGTTGCTGTTCTTATTATGGGACTTCCTCTGTCTCTCTCTGCTTTCCTGTTTTTGGATCTAACACCTAATAGCCACTTTGTGTCAGCTGGTGGGTGCATGAACAGCTTGCCGTGGCATTTAGCAAAGCTTTTTCCGCTGTAGGCTAATTACTATTTCTTAAATCTGAAATGTAAATGTTTTGTTTTTTGTGGGGTTTTTTCTCCCAGGCATAAGCTTTGTGGAAGCATTCGGATTAGCCACCTGAGGTAACCTGCCTGTGATGACTTTGCCTCACTGTTTTTAGAAATAGTGCTTAATTACAGATGTTTCTGCTCCCGCTGCAGTTTGCACACCCCCCCCTCTCTCTCTCTTTGAATCCCCTTTCCTCCATCTGAATGTTGCAGCTTGAATAGGCTCATTTTGGAGCAGACATTTGGAGCTTTTAGTTAATCACTCTCCTCCTAATCTCGGATATACAGTAGCAGTTGCAGCGGTGTAAAGACGCACAGTCTCAGCAGCAGGAAACAGAAGCCTGATATCAAACGTTAGCCATATTTGAAGACGGTCAACAAGAGGGATGAGTGTTATAAGGCTTTTTTACTTGAGAAAGAAGAAAGCCACATGTTTTTTTAAACATCCCTTTAGATATTCAGTACAATTCATTTCAGTCACCTTGAGATACTTTATATTATGGTGTAAAATATTAGAAAGAAACCCCAACAATCATACAACCCCCTATGAGCAAGCACTTAGCAACAGTGGGAAGGAAAAACTCCCTTTTAACAAGGAGAAACCTCAGGCATCTAAGGTTCCTGACATAGGCCAAGGTAGTGCCATCTAAAGTAAGTATCAGTTAGACACCTTGTTTCTGAGCTATTTAGAACAGAGTACAATAACTTACAATAACACTTTTGTCTGAATTTAGAAGTTGGATATTTTCCAGATCATCCAGGTCTTCATGTCTTTAAGACTACATGCCAATAGTTTAACAAGTTATATTGTAACATCTGGCTTCATTGATAAATAAAGTTGGGTATCATCTGCATAGCAATGAAAATGTATCCAGTGTTCTAATACTATTACCCAAGAGAAGCATCAATGACGTGTTGTGATCCCTGCAGCAAAATATTGTGGTCAGCAGTGTTGAATGCTGCACTGAGGTCTAGCAGAAACAGCATAGAGGTAGCTCCACTGTAATTTGATCAAATGCACATGAATATCCAAGTTACGTTCAGAGTTGTTCAGGCTTTTCCTGGTATTTCCATTCAAATCACAGTGATAAGAAATGTCCTCTTTAGCTAATGCCTTTTATAGAAAGTGCTTCACATATTTATACAGATTAGTAGAGGATCAACTAGTCAAGATCAGTTAAGCTGATGTTGAATTCCTTAGACAAACTCCTCCATTACATTGTGTCGGTACTAAAGGTCCTTGGCGTGGTGTATTCATGGTCCCCAGAGGTGAAAATCTGTGAACTGTTTTCAGAGTTATCATCAGAACAAAATCCTTTATCAGCACATGGACAGCATCACCCAATTTCACCTGAAAAATAATAACACTCTGTAACTGTTTAAGTGGTGTAAAATGGCTTTTTGTTCCGGAGTGATTAAGTGCATTTTAAATCTCCACTGTTCTGATCACTGTATGTCAACCTGGGAACCAAGAAAACAGTGAAGAAGCTTAGAGAATTTGTCCTCAGGGTATTGGCTATAAAGACATGTTAACACGTGGTCACTGTTTTGAAAGAGTATAAACCTGCAATCTTTTAACATGAACCCCAGTTTTTGTAGCTGAAACACCGTTAAAAGAGAACAGCAAGTAGCTAAAACATGAGAACCACTTCTTGTCAAGTTGTCTAAACGAGCTCAACCTCAGCACTGAACTTACTGGGGTCAAGAGCAATACACCTGCTAAGTTTGAAGCTGAACAGGCTGTTGATGAGATGGGTGGAAAACAGATGGCTGGAAAGAGTTTTCTTAAATTATTATGAAGATATACTCAGAAGCAGCAGTTCGAGCAGAAGCTTGAGCAAACTTTGGGTGGCCTTGCTTCCGCCAGTGTCCAGCTGATGATTACGAAAGGAAAATCTATGTAAGTTATTCATTATGTCTCCACGTAAGCATTTCCCCAGCTGATTACACCTTTTCACTTTCCACCTGAGGAAAAAAAAACAGACTTCACAAAAAGCTACTGAAATGACTTATGATTATTTACATCAGCAAGCTCTCGGCTGGCTGGTTGTTAAGTAATAGCAGGAACTTCAAATAAACAGATGTTTGGTCACAAGGAGACATTTTCCAGGCAGGAAGATGCACAGTGAGTCACCTTGTCGCCCACTGTGGGCTATTCATGGCTTCATTTTCAGTTTCCATGTCAACTAGATGGCTTACATATAGCTTAAACGTAAGGCAAGAATGATGCATCCGTTGGAAGTGAGGGTGCGAATGGAGCTTAAAGTTATTCCATCAGTTCTTTTACTGGGAGCAGAAGACAAGATCATGTACAAGATCACAAAAGCTGCGTACTAAGGAAAAATAATAAGAGAAAACATGACTCTGTAAGACGTGAGGCTGTGGATTGCCATGACCAAACATTCTTCAGTTATTCCTCAGCAGCAGTCACACAGCTCAGTAAAAAAACAGAGCATAGGAGCAATCAGAAACATACAAAGCTCATGAAAACTCATCGTCTCACATGCTCTCACATCACTGCACCTGTCCCGTGCATCTGCACACAAACAAGCCGCTGGTTTTAGGGATCATCAAGTTTTGCACCTGTGCTGTGCTCTTTCTACTACATGAGGTGGCAGCAAGGAGAAAAACTCAAAAATACGTCTTTTAAAAAATGGTTTGGCCCCCGAGCTCGGCCAGGGAGTTGGCGGAAGAACGGATGTGTGAGAGTGGGGGAGTGGTTTCTACACGATCTGACAGTCTGTTTCTCAACACGGTGCATTAAGCTGTGTTAAATATTTAGCTGCACTGCCTTCAAACAGCCAAACTGGATGTTTAGAGTCCTTGGTGGATTTCCGACCTCTCCTGGCCTGCTTCCTAGTTTCCGAGCATTTCCTCCTAATAAATAAGCCGAGCACCGTCAGAGCGTCTGCTACGTTTACTGGGATTAATTAGCACCACAGAAATATACAGCATAAGGATGGTGGAACAGCAATAAATAAATGCTCCTAATTAAACATTTCAGAGAGACTAATAATGCAGAGGCCTCGGTTTTTGACTTTGTAGCATTTTCCCTGCATTTTTCAAAAGTAAATAAGCAAGAAGACATACACTAGTTATTTCCAGCTCAAGTCATTACAATTAAATTAGATAGAGGTAGGGTTGCACATCTAAATATAGTCTGGCTTCACAGTGTAATGTTGAAATATGTGCAATATCTGGTTTTGTTGTGAGAAAGGAACGCGAGTAAATATGTAATGAGATAACTTAAATAATGAAAATGAATGTTTAAATAAAGAGAAAAAGAAAAGAAGAAAATCAGAATCTGCATTTTTAAGTTAAAATGTCTGCTTTTATTTTTTTGTCATCTCTTAAAGGTCTGTTTGCATCCCTTTTTTGTTTACCTCGTTTTTTATTGGTTTTCCATCTTTTTGTAGCTGTCTGACGTCCTTTTTGTCTCTTTGTGATCATTTGCTCCGATTTCCAACAAGAACTGTTAACCATCAAGACCACAAACAGTATGTATTCCTGAGATTCTCCACCAACTGCTCTTAAAACTGAAGAAGCTTCTCGGATGAGAGGTAAAACGTCTTCAAGGAAACCTAAAGAAGTCCACTCTCGTGACTCTTGACTTGTAATATCTGCGTTCTGAGTTCTCACACTCACACAACTGAAACATGTAGGAGGAAAGTTAGATTGTCTTCTCATCTAGACATGAGGGCTGGTGAAAAAAGGCCCATTCTAAAAAATAAAAAAGAATAATAATAATAACAAGTTCATGTTGGCACTCTTTAAAAACACGACTGGCTGAGGAGATATTTTTAATAAGACCCAGTGGAGGTGAACTGCAATTCTGCTTGTTTAAGTCTGCTTAAATTTAGTCTTTGACTTATATTTTTTGAGCATTTCCACTTTATGATTCTTACAAACAGCTCAGCACCACTACAAATTATACATTTCACTGCTGCATTTACTTTGTTGAGTTTACTTTGTGGAATTAGATTAACGGAGTGTTGTGTGTGTTAATGATTGGTGCTCTACAGCACACAGTCTATTACATTTTACTGCACATCAGACTGAACTTCACTGTATCACAAAGCCAGTCACTTTGAAGGATTGTTGAGAGAGAGGTAAAACAGCATGCACTTGTCCCTAGAATAAAATATGCACCAAGAGGAGAATTCTGCATCTGAAAGCACACCTGAGAGCAGGACCCTGAAGTCACAATGGTCCTGCCATCAGTGTGCTTTCTGCTACATGGATAAAACATCATGGTACAGAGTATCATCATGACCTCGTCATGTGCGCAGAGGTAGCAAATGGGAGGAACGTCTTTTGTCAAATCAAGACTATGGCTGTGAAAGATGAAATTGCATTGCTGTGATGAAAACTAATGGAAACCCTGCCTTTTGATCCCCATTATCATGTATTTAGGGTCTGCTTGCATCCAGAAGGCACTGAACATCACTATATTGTGTTACTTCAAGCCTTTTGATGTTCAAAGGAAATGTGGCACAACAGATTCATCTCAGCTCATATGTATGTACAGTATGTCTCATATTTTTATTTTAAGCCAACATAAGGTTTGTTTAAGTGATTCTATAAGAAATGTTGATATTTCAGGGCTGGTAATGCATTATTTGTGGTTTGTGGTACTTTAGAATTTTTAAAACATATTTATTGGTTTATTTGAAAACTTTTCAGTGAAAACAAAAGTTGAGGTAATTTAAAATTACCTAAGAATGAGGAGTTTAAAACGAACCACAGACATTTTTACAAACAGTGTTACATTTCAGTGACATTATGCAGTGTGAACAGGTGTTGGAATTTTGCACCATCAGAGCTTTGTTTCACTGCAGAAGAACACATAATCCACACAATAGTGAATAACATCAGCACTTCTAAGAGTTACATGAACTCCCAACCCCAGTTCTACTTTTACACTGTGAAGTACACACACAGTGTTGTACTTTAGTGACATTTTCTTTTGTATGAATACTGCTTTTACTGAAGTAAAAGTTCTGCTTCTTCCACCGTCGCATGTAACAACCACTAAAGCCCAATCAGCATTTCCTCACTTTGAAAATTACGGTAATTCACTTTGAAACTTGTTAGAAAATCTCTGGGCTCTTGCACTTAAGGGGGTAAGTACATCTAAAATCCATCACCTCTGGACAAAGGGAAAAAACAGCTAACTTTTTCAGTTGCAATGACTCATACTAAGAACATTTTTATATATGTAATGTTGTCTGTGTCACAACTTTACCAGTTTATTGCCTGTAATGTAAAGAAACAGAAACAAGCACTGATACTGTGGAGACTTTGTTCTCTGATGATTCACTGGAGAAAACTTCAAGACGTGCCTTTTGTGTAAGATTTCAGGGGTCATGTGGGAAAGTTGGCTGGTCAAAACAAGCTCTATAATAATCTGATAATCTGATCCTAATCTAATCCTTGCTGATCTCTAACAACAGTTAAGTCAAATTTTAACACGTGTGAATGTCGCTTATGGTTGTGAAATGGAGAAAGACTAGTGATCGCATTTTCTGAATAAGTTTGGAAGTATAACATCATTATTGTCCTTGTGGCAGAGTTCAAAAATGCTGGAGGTGAATTACAAAGTTCTACATACTGTAATGTACTTCCAAGTCCAGTAACTTTGAAAGGTTTCATTTAAATATGCTATAAGTTACTATGCAAAACAGACAATCAGTTGTTTTTGAGGGGATGAGCTGAGAGGGACGGACAGATTTTTGATGGTCCAATCCTCCAAATCCAAATAAATACACAACAACAGGTTGTGTTTTCATGGCTGTGTTGTGTGTGTGTGTGTGTGTGTGGGCTCATTGTTACACCGGTAGCCTTATTTATGACAGGCAAGTGGGAGGCTTCAATACCTCTGTCTTCACTGATGAGAGACAAGATTAAAAGCTTTCATCTCATTCATGTTCTTATCAAACAAGTATAAGAACATGACTTATTTGGAGCTCATTAACATGACAACAATCTTCCTCATAAATCACATATCCTCTGTGCACTGGTGGGCATTGCATTTCCACATCACAGTGCGCTAATGTGGATTGAACTCTTGGCTGCTTCTCTTGTTTTTACATCGAAAAAGACAAAAAGGCAAAGATTAGCCCGAGGCAATATGGGATTATGAGGCTTATATTAATATACACACATTCATAACTTTCGGGGCTTTTTTCTCCTCCTCCTCCTCCACCTTAATCCCCCTACACACGGATAGAGAGAGAGAAGGGGCGAGACACCACAGAGGAAAAGGAGGGGAGTGAAAAAACAGGAAGAAGAAAAAACTGATGAAGAGGGAAAAGATAGGGTGAAACGAGGAAAGGAGAGGAGTGGAATAAGCAAGAAGAAAATGCAAAAGATGGAAAACCACAGGAGAGAAGAACAGGAATTTGACACAAAAAGGTGGAGATGAGCACAAGGAAACAAGAAGGAAGGAGTAGGATATAAGGAAACAAGGGAGTGCAAGATAATAAAAAAATAGAACCAAAGGAGAAAAGGAAACGGAAGAGATGAAGAAACAAGTCAGAATAAAAGCAGGAGGGTAAAAGAAGAGGAAGAGAGAGTAAGGAGGTGAAATGAGAGGGAACAGAAGGAGACAAGTAAAGAGAAGGCAAAGGAAAAAAGAGGGTAGAGAACAAAGGAGAGAAAAACCAAAAGAGTTTTGTGAAAAGCGAGGATAAAGAAAGGAAACTGGCAGAAAATAAAGGAAATGGGTAAAGTAAAGCTGAGAAGGTCCGATAAAGTGTTTCTGTACGCTGTATGAAATGACAGAGACAATGAAACAACAAAGGAGGGAAGGAAAAGGAAAAGAGTGGAAATGAAGGTAAATGGAAAGAAATGAGGAAAAGAGATCAGAAGAAAGAAAAGCAGGAGGAAAAAAAGAGGGTAAAGAAGGAGATAAGAAGAGGTGGCGATATAAGCAAAATGGTAATGAGGAAACAATAGGTGGAATTTGGGGGGGGTGCAAATTAATACTGCAACATGAAAGAAGAGAGACAAAGAATGAAAAGAGAAGAAAAAAGCTACGTGATGGAAGGAGCAATAAAGGCAAAATGAAATGAGGAAATCAGAGGGGGCTGGAGAAAAAGTGGAGAGGATGCTGCCTCTGCAAAGATTTGGCAGAAGCAGAGAAAAAGGAGGATAGGTGCATTAGAGTCAGAGGGGTGGAGTGAAAGAGTTTTCTGTTTTTAGAGAGGAACCCTTGGAAACAGCAGAACAGGAACTTTGTGAACTCCAAAATAAAAATGTTAACAGAGAGACAGACAAAAGTCACAGTCAAAGAAGTTTCCTGTCCATACCACTGATGTAGTGACACGGCCTCTGATGGCCTGAATCTAATATGTCTCACACAACTGGATAAAAGGTCGCAGTAAGGGTGCAGCACTGACTTAAGAATGCATCCAAATGGTGTTTCTTGTAACCCAGGAGATTAGAGCATGCCATAGGAATTACAGGTACTGCACTGTAGTTTGAAGCATCTCTAACAGACTCCAGTTTGTTCATGTAAAAGGGGAGTCCTCTTCACACACAAAGGGTAATTATGGAGTTCCACAGGGTTCTGTGCTAGGACCAATTCTGTTTACATTATACATGCTGCTCTTGAACAGTATCATTAGAAGGCATAGCTCAAACACAGTCGTCTGATTGTTGGAGTTTTTTCTGTGTTATTGTCTTTTAATTTATTGAATTTAACACATTAAATTACACACATAAGCATATTAATAATAACAAATGTTACTTAAAACTAAGTATAATGAGCTGGACAGAAAAGACAAAAACAGAAAAAAATGCATCTTTATTGCTGGTAATAGGCATGTGACCTCAGCATAGACACTCCCACAGTCCGGCTGTTATTTGGTTACCAGTTTCTACTCTGACAATGTACAGTGATGCACCGAGAAGGCCACATGCAACATAACATTTATCTTTGCTGTTGTTGCATAATTCATATCACAGGAGAAATGAAAGCACCACTCAATGCTGGTAAAAGAAGAAAGCAGGAAGTAGTGTTTGACAGCAAATGAAAACGAAGTGCTTGAAGAAACATTCAGATACACAGATTCTGGCTGTTGCTGGCTCAGAAAACCATGCATTCAAATGGAAAAGTATAGGAGATATACGAACAAATTTAGCAGATACATGGATGCAAATGATCTTCCTTTTTCTTCTTCCCTCCTATGTTTTGGGATCAAAGAAAGTCTGTACAGAGAGAAGAAACAGGAGTGTATATAATTATCAGCAGTGTTGTTACTACTTTATTCTTTTATTTATTTATTTTCATTTTCTGCTGTAAAAAGCTCAGAGCCAAATGTGTCCAGGGGCTTTGGGAAAATTCCAGGAAAGAAGCCTCATGTGAGCCACCAGGGTTTTGTGTTTGACTGGTGATCCTAATTAGATCCAGTCCACAGCGTGCCCAGTACTGAATCAAGCACAGACACAGCTCAGATTCTGGGCTACATGAGGCAGCACAGTGGTAAGCATTATTCCCTCACAGTAAGAAAGACTCTGGGTTTGAACCTCTTGATAGGCTGGGGCTTTTCTGTGGGGTGTGGATGTTTTGTAGTATCTATTCAGTTCAAGATTTTATTTTCCTGTATAAAACAGAAACAAACAGCTTGTGTGAATGAACTTTGGTTTTTAAAGTGTCGCTTTAACTGTGACTGGCTGACGAGCTGGAGTTTAAACCTGTAAACTAAGTCTCTGCTGGCCTCTGTTGACCCCCTCAAGTACTGCAACACACTGCAGTTCAGTTCAGAGGAGCTCTCTTCAAGAAATGTCTTCATAAATTTACTAACTACAGTCCAAGACAAGTGCCCCATGAAAATAAATAATCCTCTCTCTCATTGTGCTGCTGTTTTATTTATTACACTGAGAGAAACTCGTGTCTGCCATAGTTGGATGACTGCTTTGTAATCTCTTCATGGTATATGTGGACTGTGGTAATGAGCAGAATCATCCCACACTACACATCTCTGCCTTTGCAGACCACTTGGACACACCTGGTCGACTCCTGGTGCTCTCCTGATAACCAATGTACTCCCAGCACGAGCTCACAATGGACTGAGAAAAAAAATTCTTTCACACTCACTGACCTCAGCCAACCATACAGTGGTTTACTGGCATCAGTTGGGAGTGTGAGTCTCTCTCACACTCCCAACTAATGCCAATTTAGAGTAACCACTAAGCCTTATGGGCATGTTTTTGGGTTGTGGGGGGAAACCAGCGCATCTAGAGAAAACCGATGCAGGCACAAGGAGAACATGAGGAGAACTTTCCATAGAAAGGTACCAGCAAGTTTCACCTCTGACAACATACCAAGGATTTTCTTATGTCCGGGTTTCTTTCTCTTGTTTTTAGTGCCCTCATCGGTCTTGATCATTTGACTGCTCAGAAAATCCATGACAGCCGCCTTGGTCTTCAAGCAGCTCTTCAAAGCTTTGAGGCGTGTTGGGGCTCATTGGTTTTCTGCTCACAGCTTGAACCCAGAGGGTTGGAGGTGGTCTCTGATGAACATAGTGCTGCTTGGTTGAGAATCAAATTACTGCAGGTGTTCCAACTCCCATCAGCAGTCCAGTCTCACCACCTCAGCAGTTTGGAGTTGGTTCCCATCTTGGTTTACAGATACTGCTCTCAAATCTTCTAGGGAAACTCGACCTGTAACAATTGAAGTCTTCCTATTTCTGCATGTGTTCTCTCAGTAAACATGCGCTTCCTTACGTCTTCCTGATCTTGCTTTGGATACAAATGATCCAGTTTCTTTTAAGTGTTTTAAAGCGCAACCTCTTAGAAACCTTTAATCTAGTCATGACTAGATGCTGTGAATGTCTATTATGACTTTGAGTTCTCTTTCAGATTTGTTTAATGTTTCAAACACCTGAACCCTCTTAGGCAAATATTCTTTTAATTTCTTTAAGTAGTCTTCATTGTGTATCTGTGTGGGTTTTCTTTCTATCCAGGTATGATTTATTGCATTAGGAGTGTGTTCGGGATCATTGTCATGCTAAAAGAATGAAGCCCATCAGAAACGTTCCTGATGGTACTGCATGGTACTACACTTTATGTTCATAATTCCATCAGGTTTGGTAAGATCTCCAACAACACTGACTAAAACCATTGATGATTAGAGCCACCACAGGTTGTAGACATTCACTGCTGGACATCTCTCCTCTGTATATACTAATGATTACTTGACTTAAAAATGTCAAATTTGAACTCATCACAACATAATAGTTGTTGCCACTGATTTTCATTGCAGTTCTTGTGTAATTTAGCATACCTCGGCTCTTTCTCCCTGCGACAGTCAGCCTTCAACTCCGCTGAGGATTCGGTAAACATTAGATGATCAACTGAAGGGCCAGAAGAATCTCTCAGGTCCCGTGTCCGGTCTTTACTGGATGTTTTCCTGTTTCTTAAGTACATGACTTTCAGGTACCACTCATCTGCTGTAGATATTTTTTTTAAGGACACAGATGCCAAGCTTTCAGCAAAAAGCTCTTTAGAAATCACTGTGTTGGTGCAAAAATACTATTTTTTGGTTGTCAAACTGGGGTCTTTTGTTTTCTTTTTAATCCAGCTGAAGAAATGTGAACACATGATATAGTTTTGCAACAGGCTGCAAAGTGTCTACGTACACAACGTAAAATTGGATCTCGGTTCTCACTCATACACATTCATACACACACCCTGTGAACCCAGTGAAATAAAGCAATTCAGCATCTGGGCTTTATCACAAAACAGGTTTAATTTAATATCTCTTTATTTTTTAAAATAATTAAACATTTGTATTTCTCCAACCCTTTTTTATCTTTTTTTTCAGCTTTTAAATCATATTACATCTGGGCCATTCTAAAGCACACATTAATTCTGCAAGGGAGGAGGGGGGGAGGTTCACTGTCAAA
>VUQG01020290.1:33522-59113 GCA_015106755.1 Etia nguti
AAAAAAATAAATAAATAAAAAAAAAAAAAAGATATATATATATATATATATATATATATATATATATATATATATATAATGTTCAAATGGTCAAAAGAAACTTCATCAAAATATTCAAAATGAGATAAAAACCAAGAGAAGAGGGAGGAGTGAGACAGAAAGAAAAAAGAAACAGACTAAAAGAAGGGGAAACACTATCATAAATACCAGGAAGTTGTTCCATAATACCTCTTTATATACTGGATACTCCTCTCCACAGTTTCCTAAGCAAAAAACATAGGCTAAATTACTACAAGATACAAGATTATCAGTGTACTGCATTCAATAACAATTTACAGGGTTGTCTTTTTTTGTCACTGTTGCTGTAATACTGTGAAGTCAACGCGGCGCCCCCCCAGTGGGCTTAGAGGGACGAGGTGAGAGGGGCGGGAGGTGAGGCGAGGCGCTCGTCTTTTCACACGAAGAGTACTTTTCCTTTTTTTGGCGCTCCTTCGAGGACTCGTTATTGTGTATGTGTCTGTAGTTAGCTGTGAGTCCCCCGTTATGGCCAGACAGTACCAGTGCCAGACTGATACCAGCAATACCTGGTATGGCAGGAGGGATGGGGTCAAAAAGATAGAAGGAACGTAATCGGCTAATGGAAGGTAGTCTTTTTTTTGGAGAGGGGGAAATGAATAGGAGTGTGTTTACATGCAGAGGGTTCTGGATTCAAACTGTTTCTGGTTTGTATGCGGTAATCTGATTCTGTTGGGCAACCGGCCACATCGCCGGGGAGGTTAATAAAATAAGATGGTGAATAACTATAAAAGACTAAAAAGAGACACTCGTCTCACAGGACAGGTGAAACAAAAGCACCAGGAGAAAGTTTGCACAAACCCCCCTCACCATTTCAGTTATTGCTGTGTGGAACATTTATGACCGCGCACTTTTAAAGTTTGTTTTTTAGTCCTTTTTTTGTTGTTGTTGTTGTTTTTAACGTCGTCTGTGTTGGCATTACCACCAGAGGGCGCCAAAGTAAAGGGGGAAAACAGAACCCTGCACTTACTGCTCAATTTTCAGCATTTCAAATCCCAAGTTTGACAGTTTTAGTCAGGATTCATGTGGTTACTCTCCTGATTTGCATGGACAAGCATGTAAACACACTCAAAGAGTCAGTGGTGTGTTTGTGTGTGTAATGTGACAGGCCCTGTTGTCAAATTAATGAGTGTTTTTTTCCCCTCGATTCATTGCCTGTTTTAAACAGGAAGCAGAATTTACAGACAGGTTGGTGAGGCCAGGGAAATTAGGGGTGTCCTTTGGATGGAATGGGGCGACTGTGATTGGTTCACTTGGGGCCTGGTAAGACCGAGAGGGAACAGAAAGATGGAGGCAACGAGAGGAAAAGCAAAGAGGAGAACCAAGAAAATAAAAATGACATATGGGACTGTACTGAAGAAGACTGGGGTGAAGAGTTAAAATCAATCTAACCTCTCTTTTTTTTTGTGGGTGTTTTTTTTTAATATTTTCCAAGAGTTCATTCCATGTCCTACAGTCCAAAAAGGTTTTTTTCTTGTTTAAATCCCCCTCCCACACAAGTCATTTTCTCATTTTCTATTTTTTTCTTCCTTTTTTTATTATTATTATTACTGTTTTGTTTTTCCATTTGCAATAATATCAGTTTAAGGGAGAAAAAAAGAAAAAAAAACAATTATTTACAGTGCTGTTGAAATAATGAAAACAGACGTAATGAATCTACTGTAAAGTAAGTCGCACAAACACAGGAGGAAAAAAAAAACATAAGAAAAAAAAGAAAGAAAGAAAATTAAGAAACCAGCGAGCGCTCCGTGTCGATCCAGAGACGACAGCCTGTATCAGGAGCTCTGGGCAGACATGGCTGATGTCGAGGGCAGGAGAGTCGGGATCAGGGCAGAGGAGGAGGGAGGAGTCGGATGGGGAGAGGAGGAGGAGAGGAGTAGTGGGACAGGGGAGGGACAGAGGGGAGCGCGGCGCTGTCTTTGTTAAGTTGGGATGATTCCGTCGCTCCTAAGGCCCCTCTTCAGCTCCAGGTCCTCCAGCTTCTTCCACAGCTCCTCCCGTTCCTTCTCCTTCTTCTTCTCACTGGAACACAAAGAACACATAAGCATTAAGCACGAAATAAACGTTAGCTGTAGGTGAAAAAATAAAGAAATGTTTTTATTGAATACTCTAAATCAAAGTCTGGTGCTCTAACTCGAAGTATTTATCAGTGCTGCTTCTCTCTTTAACCAACATCTAATATTGATCCTGAGACTGACACAGTGGGGTGATAGTAGCACTGTGTGTGTTCCTGTAATGTGTTAAGCAGCTCCCTGGAGGCATCACAAACTATCACATTATTCATGAGTCCCCCATCACCCCTGCTGCTGCTGCTGCTGCTGCTGATGATGATGATGATGATGTGAGCAGCTTCTTACCGCTGGCGGTCCGACTTGTAAGTGGCTGTGAGTTCATCAAATAAGGTACTGTTCATCTCCATGAAGGCCTTCAGTACGTTGTATACCAGCGCCACGATCGCCCTGAGAGGGGAAAAGCACAGACTAAGACAACTTACAGCAACACATTTTTATGGCTTCTTCAGACTTCTGTGGTAGCAGACACAAAACTTCCAGCCTTCATTTTTGGGTAAATTATTGAGACATCCAGCGATGTGTGCCCAACTCATTCGCAAACTAACAAACATTTTTGTCAATTTGAGATCAAAATCAAGCCCATTTGTAGATTTTTCCAAACATTCCACATTTATTCTTAAAAACAGGAACGTGCTGTTCCTATTAGCACGGGAGTATAACCCTCTTTAAGATCCATATGTGCCCCATGCACCCCACAACAGTCGCGGCCATCTGGCATGTTTCGACGAGTGGTTGTGTATACAAACATTGTGTATGCACACCATATCTGAATAATATCAACACTTGTCAATAAACTAGGAATAAAAAAACAGATACATGATAATGAAATATTTTTCAGTAGTTTATGCTTTCACCCCTGGCCGGCTAAAGTCTAATTTTCTGAAAATCAGGAATGAATAAACATGTGTATGCACGTTTTCCTGTGTTAGAGCCCTGACTTTAGCTCAGAAGAGGAATTCTGAGGTGACTAGGAACGGAAAGAGGTGGAAATGAGAGCGGAGAGAGCAACACATAATGAAATGTGTATATATGCACATCTTAAATGATCTTATGTAGTTTAAACAAGCTACTTGTGATCTTCAAATTAACACTAATTCACAATTGATATCAGTTTTTTAAGCTACATTTAGGTGTTCAGAATTCAGATTTTTCTCAGGAATGTGGAACATTGTAATGGAATTCTGCTGGGGTATAGAGGGTCGTATGTGTGACTCTGCTCAGGTCTTGAAGTATACATTTCCTAATGAACATCAGTACAAACTGAAAAGCCTCATCTATTACACAGAAGTCATGCTACTCACGGGTTCCAGTGCTCTTTGGAGATCCTGTAGAGGCTGGCAAACATGATGGGCAGGATGACGCTGGAGTTCTCCTCAATCAGACTCATGATGTATTCGTTGTTCCAGTAGTAAAGAGCTCGCTCTGCAACCTGGGACAAGATGGACGCACACGTCTTCATGCCATCAAAAACCCCTCACTTGTTACCCTTTAATAACCAATAACTGTTTAAGCACAAGTGTTCCCTGTGATCCAAATTATGCCACCCCCCACCCCCACTCCACAGGAAACGTACGCATTGTCAGGAAAGGAACAATGAATCATCACTGACCTGGAAATGTGGGCTGGAGACACATCTGGAGATCTGTTTGAAAAGCGGCTCCTGGATCTTGACGAACTGTGTGGGTTCGATGACGTCCAGAATCTCCTCCAGCTCCCCTAGAAACATCACCTGCAGTGCCGTGCAAGAGGGACAATGTTAACACACATAAGATGATGATTATACACACACACACACACACACACACACAGACGGGGTTTTTTTTGCATTAAGCAACGGATGAGTCTCACCTCTTTTTGACTGCAGGTTTTTGGCCAGAACTTCAGTAAGCCTCTGATGACCTGAGAGAGAAGATGCCAGAGTTCATATAGTTGTCTCCTTTATCTTCATCTTTTTTTGTTAAACAGTATTTTAAGTTCAAAAAATAATAATAATAGCGTCATTGTTTAAATTTCTGATTCTGTGGTTGATGTGAAACACTTTCAAGACCAACTGGGAGGGAGAATGAAAAATGAAATAATACAGATGCTGTAATTACACACTGAGTGATAAGCGATGTTTGCAAACAGTCCCTGTGATTGGACCACTAAATCTTAACTCAGCGTCCATTTAATACGTTTTTTTGAAGCATCTGTCAGCTGTCATGGGAGCCACTGATTGGCTGATGAGAACAGTCGCTCAAAACTGGAGAAAAAAAAAAAACACGCACGCACACGCGCACAACACACACACACACACAGGAGACTGATAGGAGGAGTTATGCAGAGATACTTACTGGTTCTGTTAATGTTGGGTCTTTCTCTAGGAATTGTACAATGCAATACGCCAACTGTGAGGAGAGGAATCCGGAGGTTAAAACTAACATCACATTAAGCCTCGAGGCAAGGCTTACAATAGCAGCTCAGACGTACAAACATAGCAGTGAAAGAGCTTTAAAATGATTTTACTTTTTAAACCACTGTGTTTCTGCTGATTTTCACAGCTGCTGTCAACTATAATATTATTATAGATTTAGATTCCTTCCATGTATAAAAACACACAAACACACACATAAGCTAGAGCACAAAAGCACACCTTCAAAAGCAAACAGGATACTTTTCAAGGTTCCAAGTTCTGTTTGTGAATAAACTATATCTGGGATTCCAACAAATCTAAAGGTAGCAGATATTAGCTTTACCCACATACTCTATACACACTATTGTTACCTGTGCATGGAAGAGGGACAGACTCCTGACAGTGTGGAGGGGAATCAACACTTTGACCAGAAACTGTTTATGCTCTGCTTTCAGTGGCAGAGCGAAACCATTGATTATACTGGAAGAGAGGAGGAGGAGACAAAGAGGAAAATGTGAACATAAATTAAACAGGAACACATAAAAGAACTTCATTGTGACCCTATGAAAGCAAGTGGAAGATCAATGAGCTGCAGACCAAAAGAACACTGTTTATACAGGTGATGTGGCCTGGGGAAGAAACACAGGCCTGACCTGAATGAAGAAAACAGACCTGATGATCCCTCACAAAAATCACAACAATCCTGTTTGTTTTACCAGATTCATGTTTGTTTAAGTGACAGTGCTCCGTGTCTATGCTGTGTGCCAGATAAATGTCAGAGATGTTATTGAATGTATTTATTTTTATTGCTGTGTTTCTGAACTGTGTGCCAGCAAGCTCTCCAAGGAGAAGCCCGTCTCATTCCCATAGTTGGAGTGTTTCTTCTGGAGTTGGTTTGACTTTATCTAATGTTGGTTGATTGGTTTGTTACGCTCGTCCAGGCTCTCCCTGACAATCAGTTTAAGCTTTGATAGTCAGCAACAAAAATGTATGACTGTGAGAGGTCGGACTGTGGATCGTTTTCCACGAAACATATCATGAAATTTGGTGTCTGCCGACCTTAACGTCATATATCAGTGTTTTCCACAGGTTAACATTCTATTTGTGGCACAAAAGTGGCATGCATTCCTAACTGAGCTATTAAATAATACTTCATAAATTCTTTGCAATTATTTTAACAACAAGTACTCTGACAATTCAATAACAGAGCGATATAATTGGCTCTATTTTGAATGAGTCTCATTGCAATCCAAAGCTACTGTCTCAGACTGCAGGTGGTGAATGCACCCCTGAAGTCCTTGTTATTATGCAACCTCCATGACCTTGGCAAAAGGTCACATGAGCCAGTTCTCCAACTTTTTGCAGTTTCTAGTTAGAGTGGCCCTCCAGCTCACAGTGGAGCTCCAGAGGAGAACGGAGACTGTCGCTGCTAGCTGCAGTCCAATCAGTGTGACCACAGGATGAGATCTTCTGTGAAGAAGCAGCTCAATGATGTGGGAAAATGATACAAAAGCAAACTCAAAAGAGCTGACGCTAGAGTCTGAACTTTCAAAATAAGAGCAAAGTTGGGAGAGGCAAAGTCTGATTAAAAAATGTTTTAAAAATTGTCAGAGTAGGTACCCAAATGTTAAGTAAAGTCTATCTGTGTTCTAAGGAGGTTATCTGGATACGTTTCAGTCATATTAAAAATATTTTTATTAACAAATAAAGTATTGCAGAAAAATGCCCTCTTCTCTGTCTGACCTCAAACAACTCATGTCACAAAGTTAATGTACTTTCTGTCCTTTTTCATTGGTTAATAAGACTGTTAAGCTGGAAGGAGGATTAATTTACTTCTCATCTCCAAGTCAAACTGTGCTCTTGGAACTCACACTACTCTGTTAAAATCCTGTTTTTATGGAACCTAATCATTCAGTTTTTTAGTTCCATGTCTTTAGCCTCCTTGGGACTCTTAAAAAAACATAACTCCAGCTTGCCTGATTGAATTAAAGACGTAAAAAAAAAAAAATCCTCATTGTTACATCTACAAAACCACAGCAAGATAACAGAGTTGAGTTTGGTTCTGCTGTCGCTCTCAGGTCTCAGTCACTCAGGCTAAAGCATCAGCAATAACAGAGCAGAATGTAAATGTGTGTCTGAGGCTCGGAGGCCCCCACATACCTCCCCAGGATCTCCAGCAACTCAGCCACCCCGTTGAAGTGCTCCGTCTCATAAACAAAACTGCAGACAGACAAAGAGAGAGGCAGACCGAGGAGGAGGTGAGAGAAGGGCACATGATGAAAAGACCGAAGCATGGCAAAAAAAAACAGGTAATTCGTAAATTAACACAAATAATGACAAAACACACACACAACGAGGAGTTCCAGGAGAACCAACAGCCACAGATATTTCTAACACCCTTCTCATCCTTTGGCTGTACAAATAATCAGAACACAAGCAGAAAAGTCTCTGTAAACTCTCAGTGCAAGTTTGTTTGCAATAACTCGCTCTTTTGGGTAAGCGCACACTTTATTGATTTACACATTCAGCAGACACACAGTGCCATGATCACTTATTCTGGGGTGGGTTTCTCCACTTTTGAGTCCCATATTCTCTCCATTTTGGCCTTTACCAACTTCTGAGGAACACTGACACAAATGTAATTAGAGTAAAGGAAAAACCGACATCGGTTTTTTAACAGTGTCAGTGTGCATAGGTACTGATTCTATAGGTTGCAGCGATAAACATCGTTCTTCTAAAACATATTTGGTAATTTGGAGTTTGGATGATTGTGAGAAAGAATGGAAATATAGTGGAAAAGAAGGTGTAGAAGAACAAAGTGAAGAGGAACATCAAAGGGAAGGTGAATGGAAGGTGAGGAGGAAGAAGAACAAGATGAAAAAGAGGTGATGAAGGTGAAGAATGAGGTGAAAAACAAGAAGAATTAAAAGGTGACAAAGAAGAAGGTCAAGAATTATTATACGAAGAAGGTGAAGAAGATGATGATGAAGAGGACATGAACTCCCACATGACGTCGCCAACAGGAGACATCAGGTTGGGACACTAATCACAGTTGTCATTTTTCACATGCATCACACAGCAGGAGACAGTCCACTTTAGCTGGGTTTCCACTAATGGAAATGTTTGGTTTATGGAGGAAATGTGACCCACTCATATGAATTCACTGAACAATTAGCTGCTCTATTATTGTATACGATCCAATCAGAAGTTTATACAAAAGGCGCTGGCAGGACTCAGCCCGTTTAACAACATTTGTGCTTTCTGGTATTTGTCAGATGATGTCTACGAAAACTCAGGGCTGCTGTGCATGTGTCAAAAGGGCGTAGGACACTGGTCCATCTTTCCCACAGGTGTTCAGCTGAGCTCAGATCTGCTGGCTGTCAAGACCATAGCTAACAGCTCACATCATTTTCACATCACAGCACCGTCATCCAGGAGAACAGGGTAGACATCATAAGATGAAGGAGATCACTCAGAACAAGTCTGTATTGATTTTCAGTGACCCTTCCCTCTAAGGTGAGAAGTGAAGCAAAGCTTTTCCAGCAAATATTCTCTACTGAATAAGAGAGCCATCTGATCCCCTCACTGCAGAGATCAAGAATTCAGCTCTTCGCTTTTATTTGTGAGCCTTGTCTATTCAAATTTTTAGCTCCACTATGTTGACCAGCAACTTTCTACCGTGGCTGTGTTTTTATCATGAAAAAAATTCAACTCATATACAAATAGAAGCTTTTTTCCAGCCCAGACATCTGAAGAGTTCATGTTTACTCACCGTAGAAAAATATTATTGATCTGTTTTCGTATAAAAGCCCTCAGCCCCAGGAATTTGCCGTAGATTCTATGCAAGACTGTCTTCAGATAGTCTCTCTCCCGAGGGTCCTCGCTGTCAAACAACTCCAAGAGCTGGACACAAAGAATACACACAGAGGTGAGGGGGAAGAAAAATCAATTTTAGAGAGTAAGGCAGAAAAAAGCAAAGTGCCAAGAAAAAAAAACAACAACTTAAAAGCAAAGAAAGATATGAAAAAGCAAAACTGACAGTAAAGAAGATGATGAAGTATAAAAGCAGAATTCTGAAGGTGACTCGACAACTCACCTGTAGGACAAACTTCTGGTCTATGTACTTTTTGGCAATGCTGGGCTGGAATTCCTGACTCTCCAAGAACCGGATGAAGAACTCGTATACCAACTGGAGAAAGGAACACGGTTGATAAAGAATTTGTGTTAACCTGAGATGCAAACAAATCTTTGTTTCACACGATAACTGCTGGAAAAGAATAGAAAAGTCCAAAGGCTCATCACCTCTTCTTAGATATGAGTGCATTGAATTAACCCCATAAATACTGAAACAGTGCTGGATTAAAGGGAGAAGTCAAAGGGCTCAAAAATCACAAAAAGCAGAGTAATCTGGGATGAGCAAGGTAAGAAAAAAGTCCATTTAAGTTAAACAGAGTTTAAATGTATATTCTGGGAAATATCATCATTCATTTTTCTATATAAGAAGGAAATAACCACTCTCACAACCATCTCTGCACAAGACTAGAAGCATGGGGGCACTGCTAGCCTGCTTCTGTTTAAGATTCAGCAACAGGCCTGCAAACACCTCTAAAGCTCACTAATCAACGTGATACAGCTCTTTCATTTATTATGTATTCAAGCACAACAGTACAATTTGGTCTTCCTCTTGCAGGCAGCTACATATTAAACACCTTTCTCCACACATGTGGATTTTACAGGGCACACCTCCACCTCTCTATGGTCACTCCAACCTGCTGCCAACTTTCACTTCAAATCACATCATTATCTGCAAAGCTATAGTTCACAATGACTTTTATATGTGCCAGCTGCCTTATTGCCATCCTCACCTGATCCTAGCCAGTTCCTTCCATTTTATGATTTCCTATCTCAGGATGGTCCTACCTTCTGTACTTCCAGCTTTTCAGCACACTCTCTTCACTTCTCCATCACCCTAACTTTTCGCACAACCTTCCCAGCTTAGCTCCTCATCACGTTGCCACATCTCTTATTAAACACAAATGATGTTTGCTCATCCCTGTATTCCCTTCCTTTTAGATTCCTAAACTTTCTCCTTGCATCTCTAGTCTCCTTGTCACCCTTCCTCCAACTAGATCAAACACCTGCAGTATCATAATAACTGTCTCCTTTGGTTTAGTCATCCATCTGTCCCATAACTTTTCAGTACTACTTTGCTCTTAACTTCCTCCTGAACTCTACCCGCCACTGCTCTTGCTTCAGCCTGTTCTAAGGAGCTTTACTTGGCAACTCACTGGTAACTGCACAGAAATGCTGGGTACATACATACACTTAGCAGAAGTTAAGAAATTACACCAAAGTACCCCTAAAAGGTTGTCATTATACACATACACACACACTCTTTACCTGTAAGTGTGGCCAGGAGGCCTCAAGTGTGGGCTCATCCTCTTCAGGGTCAAACTCGTTACTGTCACTGGGCGGAAGGGTCCGGAATATGTTGTGAGACACCTGGAACAATGAAAGCGGGAACTTCAATCCAGTGACTGGAAATTGGGGTTCTGTCCCACCATGTAGATGATAACTGCTGTTTACTTGAGGGATCCTTCAATGTAGATATCTTAGTAAACAAGGGAACTGTTCCCTCTTATGCACAAAAGTCTAAAGCTCTGTACAAACCAATAATGATCACAGCTAACGGAATCTTTAACAGGCCTTCAGGTGATTTGTTGGGTTTTCTTCCTACTCAAAGGTTTGACAAAGTTTTATTTAAAATAAGAGCTGTGGATGATGTAAACAATGTTTTGCAGTTTTTTTGTTTCTTTAGCCATTATTCAGTTACATACATAAGTTAGTTTATCACATTAGTACACTTAAACATTTAAACTGACACTAAGTGTATAAGAACTTTCCAAAACCATGTTTCAATTCATGCCTTAACATTTGAGCCTCTGCTTCAGTACTTCAGTTTTTCTTCTGAGTGGATGGGTAAAGTTAAAATGTAAGAAAACATTTTTTTCAGTATTTTTACACACAACCATGGACCTTGTTCATGATGTGGATCACGAGCAAAAAAAAAAAAAGCGTCAACTATTCTGATGCATTTCTCCATTGAACAATCTTCAAACACTGTATCTTTAACCAGACTAGCATGCTTTAAATCTGGCAAGAAGTCAGGAGTGAGATGTTTCTCACAATCCTCACTGCAGCATCTACATGTATATATGTCTACACTTCAGGTTTAGAGTACTTAATTATGTGTTCATAGTCTACTAGATAGCAGAAACTACCATGAAGCAGTACATTTAGCCACGCACAAAGCAAACCTAACCGAGTTTAGTGTAAACCACATCAGTCCAGATGTGCGTGGCAGGTGATACATTAGATTCAGCAAGAATAATACAATGAATGACAATGCTGTCCACATGTCTATCTGTTCTTCTTAATGAGACCGACTTTGTTAATATCAACTCTTATCAAAGAGTTGTCATTGGCAGAAAGCTCTGAAAATAATATTGTGCTGTGTCAGTTTTTCTAAATGTCCATTAGACCAGTATGTTTTCTGTCTCAGCACAGGACTGCATCTTTTACGGTACCTGTATGCACTGCAGCATGCCTTCAGTTATGACTGTCCTCAGCGGCCTGAAGATATACTCTATGGAAGGCTCCAAGTAATTAAACCTAATAACAACTTGGTGCACTAGTTAAAAAAAAATATTAGCGCTGAATACTTCAGAGCCTCTGTTCATTGTGGGTTCTGTGTTCATTAGCTGAACATACTTAGCTGCCAACATGCACACCAGCTCCTGTTCTGCTCTTATTTTCCTCCTGTGTATCTGCTCACTTCCTATGTGTCTGTACACAGAGTACTCAAATATCACTGCTATGCCCCTGCTTAGCTAGGAAAAGAGGGAAGCAACATTTCAACCACACAGAATTAGTTATTTATTCTTTAGTAGTAGACTTTACATACTAAACCAAAAAAGGGGACGTCCCATGGGGCTGGATAGGGTCTGTAGCTGCTGCCAAATCAAAGAACAGAACTAAAAGTGAACTAACATAGTCCATAAATTTGACCGACCTACAAGAGAGAAAACAAAACACAACTACAACTACTCCTTCCCCGAGAAAAGAACACAGCAACACCCACTCACCCGCTCTAGTGAGTCTAACTAAAGAATCCAAGCATCAGACTGAAGCTGACTCAGTTTCCTCCCAGTGAATAATAACAAGTAACAAATTTAAGCAGCAAATTTTTACGCAAGCTAAACAATAAAAAAACTTCTATAGACATATTTTCACTATGTCCACTCACACCTTTACACCATCAGTGCTGAGTGCTGCAGGGGACTGACATTTTCCAGCCGAGAGACAAACAAAAAGACGACTGAGAAAAGTGAAATCTAATTACTAAAAACACACTTTTCTTTAAGAAGTAAGCTTTGACCCAAAGGAGGCAGACTATGTAAACATTTCTGTCAGTACTCATTTGTATTTCAGTCATTTACTTTATTTACACACCAACACTAGCTACAAGGGCCACACAGCACTGCCCCATCAATGACTCGAAATTTCAAGGTGCGCGTTACCTTAATGTTAAACTTTCACGTGTGCTCGAAAAGTTTTGAATGACCGGTGATAAAACTTTACAGTATATACTGGGGCCATGCCAGCAATCCATTAAAATTTAGATTCCATCCACAAGGTCAGCTTAATGATTTATTGGTCAAAAATTGACAAAAAGGCTTTGTGCAGACAAACGAACACACATCACTGCAACGTTCCTCCGTCTTTGAGATGGAGATGGTGTAAAGGTGTGAGTGTACATGGCGAAAACAAAACACCAGAAATTCAGTGTTTTGTTTTGCTATTTAAAGCTGAATGGCATTTCATTATCTGCATTATATATAACATTATATTGGTTTGAAGAAACACAACTGCAGATGTATAAAAGTGAAAAGGCTTCTGCACAGGTTTTAAATGGAAACAGACGGAGTGCAAATCTACTGTTAACGCAGAATGGGCGGATTCATTCTTTCTTACCATTTTCACAACCTCGGGGTAGGCCTGTTCTGTCAGGTAGCCCCGGCTTACGGTCACGTAGTCCACCAGCTCGTTGAGCGTGGAGCGCTTGTACTCCTTCATCTTGAGGTCTGACAGCGTGTCCATGAAGTCAAAGACAGTACAGCACTGCTGCAGCTTCTTCAGGAACAGCTCCGGCTGCTCCGGCGCTGGCACGTCTAGACAGGCAAAAGCAAACACGGGGGAAGAGAAAGATGATGAGAAAGGTTAGATAAATTGGTAAAGACACATATCTGGAGCGAGCAGATGCTTCTGACTCCGGCAGCTACCAGAAAGCTGTAATAGCAAACACCACATGGTCAAAGACAGGCAGAGTAAAAACAGGGATTTGAGCAGTCCTGGTGGGACAGAGGCCTGACACACAAATAACCACATTAATATTTATGGACATTTTTTTTTTTTTTTTTTATTCCCACTTTGTGAGAAAAGCAACTATTGGTCATGGTCAGGATTCTACCCTTTGAAAGTAAAAACCTGTTTTCTCTATGAAGTTACAAACTAAACAATTAGTACAGGAAGTTGTTGGTAATGAAAACCATTTTTAGCCACAGTAAGATCAAGTTATACTTTCATTAATTCATAGTCAATTCTCTAAGGCAGATCAGATTAAAGACACATCCAATACCACGTAGTTGTTAAACTGTTACTGATCTGCTCTCATCCCTTGCTGATTTTGTCACTTCCTGAATCACCTGTTTTAATATTTGGAGCGAAAGCAGAGCATCTCTGTTTGGTGTAAACACAAGATGAAGTAGGTGGGTAGTTACAGCCACAAAGAAGAAATGTGTGACTTTGCCTAGAAGAAGAAATCAGAGTTTCCAAGCTCTCCAATAGGTGTTCACTGAGGACTGTTCAAAAGAAACGAAGGATGCTACCAGTGCATGCCTCAGTTGTAAAAGTGTGCTTCTTGCTCTGCAACAGCTTTTAACTTATTCATCTTCCCTGCAGACCCCTGTCTGCACAGGCAGGATGAGTGTGACAGCCTCATTATCCAGCAGCGAGTGTTTCTGATGGGAGAGGCGACGCTGTCACGAATTGTATGGATGTGCAGGCAGAAGAAGGCGGCAGGTGTCTTTATTCTGATCCCACTGTGACAGACACGACAAGAAGGTCGCGCAGAGTTCAAACCTGCGGGGGGAGATGAGCAACAATCTTCCCAGATCGCCACAACTCAAGACCCGGTGCTCTCATCCCGGCAGGACTGGGCCATTATTATGTAAGAGATAAGCTGCTGCTCTGAAGGCAGTACACCGCTACTACTGTGCATGTGTGCGCTCCACAACTACACTTCAAAGCGCTTGGCTGCATTTTGAATTCTATTGCTCTTGACGATGAGTCACAATATACATGTAAATGAGCGAGAAAGATCGGGAGAACCGGCGAAATGACTTTTTCACCTCACCATAACGTGCAGGTTTTGTGATAGTGATTAGGTGATTCATTATTTTACCTGTGAAATACTTCATTTTTCACCATTTTCAATTTTACAAACCAAATAATAGACTGAAGAGAGGAAAAAAGCCTATTATATAGAAAGAAATGCAAAAAAAAAAAAAAGGCGGGCGGATTTTGCATATTTGTTGATTTCACTGAGCTCTCTCACCTGAGCAGGCCCTTTCCAGTAGTAAAAATAGTAAAAAGCACTGATAAGCGATGTACAGACACACAAACTGTAATTTTAAGTCTAGTTTCAACTACAAATCATTATGAAAACAATGCAAAGAGATAAATTCAGTGCGATGCCTTCCTTTAACGTGCTTCCTGTCAGTCTGTGGCAGCTTCAGTTTAGCTTAAACTTAAGATGACTTTAGTGAACAAGAATCCAAATCCAATTTAGCTTTTTAAAACTCTGCCAAAGACTCTGACAAGAGGGGAACTAATAAAAGTTCAAGGACGCATGATGTGTGAAGCGTCTACACATCTGTGTTGCTGTTATGAGGAAGCAATCACTGTGAGGCTGAATACTGCACAAACTGTGTGGCAGAGAAACAGAATCATATTAACGTATGACTAGAATTCTTCAACTGTGCTGTAAGCATCCTGTGTAGCAAACCTCAACATCCTGTTAGGAATAAAAAGGGTTTAAAATGTCTTATACTTTACTTCCTTTAAATACTTACATTTATTAACTTGGGGAATTAGAAAATGAACTGCGACTGAAGAAACATAATTAAACTTATGTATAAATGGATGATTCGGTTCATTCTCCCTTATTTGTCAGCTCATCACAATGAACGGCTAAAAATCCTCTTCCTGAAGCTCTGGCCATTTAAAGAGAAAGTGCAGGTTCCCGTCCTCGGAAAAAAAAAGTCCTCTGCAGATCTCCTTGAGCACATTTAAAGTGATTATGCTCAATGTGTTTTGATCCAAATGCCACTGGTTACTCACGACCTGCTGGCCTCCTGCTTCAGCTCAGCTCATTGAGGCTGTGTCCAACCTGGCCAGCCACAATCAAACCCGAACCCTGACTGACTGGCAGCAGTCCTAATCCCTGCTCCACAAACTTCCACAATAAACGTTCATTTATCAGAGAGAATGCGCAGCAAGCTGACTTTAGCTGAATTTTTCACTTTTGGTTGAGACATTACAACACATGCAAAAATATTCTTATACTGCCAAGTTTACTCAGCACTCCAAATAGCCCACAGATTGTGCTGCACAGTCTCCATGTACACATAAGAGAGATTCACTCTTTTCTGCTCAAATGAAACAATCAGCTTGATAAAGAACATCAGAAATTAAGACAACTAGAAGATTCATTTGTCCTACTTTATTGCGTTGCTGACCCCAGGGATGACCTGGTTTTGTGGTGTTTCAGCATCCATTTCAGTTCACTGCTTTAGCTTAATGGCCTGCAACACAACCCTTATTTGCTCACTCTTATCACTCATCAGTGTTGGTTTCAGCAGTATCAGACGGCAAACCCTAATAAACCAGCACACACAGTAACACGGTAACTTTTTTTAAAAACTTATGGTCTTTGTAGGTGAAGAACAAAAGATTTTTTGTTTTTGGCTAAAATAATGGTGTGTCCTCAGTGTGTGCTATCCCTGTATGCTCCTCTCCACATCTAAACCTGTTCCTTTAGATGGGAAGAAAAAAAAGGGGCAGGTAAAGACTGTCCTACACCATGTCTGTGTGTATGTAGTCTTCTCTTTGAACACATAACTGCAGAACAGGAGAGTAATATGGCATCAAAGTGGTCCCTCTTCTTCCACGTCATGTGTTGAGTGTGAAACACCCTTCATGTGCATGCCTATGCATTGTGAAATATGAACTGTGGGCTGGAAAAACGTGCATGCATCTTTATCAAGAAGGTTTCATCTGTCACGTTGTTGTGTAACATGCATATGGGTGACAAGGCTGTGTATAGAGGACAGTTTTCAAGAAAGTGCTATACAGTGTATAGTGAGTGCAGAAGACAGTGTGCAATACAAGAATAAATATGCTGATCAGGCAAAACATGCCTGATATTGTCTTGGTGCCTCTTTTAATACCAAAACAGCCCTGTCCTCTGAAGATGCGCCTTGGTATCTAGCACGATCTAGCCAGATGTTAGCAACAGTGCTGTAAGACGGTGACATCTGAGAAACCTGGAGGCCAAGTCAACACCTCAGAATTGTTGCTATGCTCCTCAATCAATTGCTGAACCTTTTTTGCTTTGTGGCAGAGCGCATTATCCTGCTAAAAGAGGTCACACCCATCAGGGAATAAAGTTTTCCATGAAAGGGAGTGCATGGTCTGCAACAACACTTAAGGAGGTTGTATGTGTCAAAGTAACATCCACATGTAAGGTAGGACCCAGGGTTTCCTAGCAGAACATTGCCCAAAGTATCACTCTGCCTCTGTCGGCTTGCATTCTTCCCACAATGCTTCCAGGTGCCAGGTGTTCCCCAGGTAAGCAACACACAGTCACCTGACCAGCCATGTGATGTAGAAGAAAATGTCATTCATCAGACCAGGCCACCGTCTTCTATTGCTCCATGGTCCAGTTCTCACATGCCCATCAGTGCTTTTTATAATTTCTACTGCTATCACTGTCCATCACCGTTTTTGGTGGTGGACAGGCATCTGCATGGGCACCCTGACTGATCTCCACCTATGCAGCCTCGTAAACCACAAACTGTGATGCACTTAGTGTTCTGACACCTTTCTATCAGAACTTTTTTTGGGGCAATTTAACTTTTTTGGCTCTCCACATGCATCAATGAGCCTTGGTTGCCCATGACCCTGCTGCTGGTTCACCACTGTACCTTCCTTGGACCACTTTTAATGGATAGTGACCACTGCAGACCGGGAACAACCCAGAAGAGCTGCTATTTTGGAGATGCTCTGACCAAGTCGCCTACCCATCATAATTAGGCCCTTGTCAAATTTGCTCAAATCCTTACACTTACCCATTTTTCCTGCTTCTAACACATCAACTTTGAGGACTGAATGTTTACTCACTCCCTGATATATCCCACCCATTAACAGGTGCCATGATGAAGAGATAATCATTGTTATTCACTTCACCTGTCAGTGCTCATAATGTTATACGTGATGGGTGTATATCTGAGGTTCATCACCCCAGTGGCATCAGAGGAGAGCTTTTTCTCAGTCTCTGTATTTTATGTTTGGCTGTGTATGTGCCTGCAAGGTGCAACAGCATGTGATCAATAATACCTGTAACAATATACATTATTATGTAGTCCATTTTGTTGCACACCCCAGCAAAAAGTGTTCTTGCTTGCTTTGTGTGTACTCCTGCACTCTTTGGTGTGTACGTGCGAGTCCTTCCTCTTAGTACAGCAGTGTACAGTATGCTGTACATCATTACTGTAATTACCGGCTACACGATTCGGGGTCGGATTGTGTTGGAGAGCCCGGGGCCTCGGAATCCTGCAACTCTGCTTCTGTTGAAGCATGTGAACAGCCTTAAAGGAAGCTATTAATAGACAGATAATCACAAAGGACGGAGTAATCCCTCAACACAGACAGAGAGAGAGAGTATACCTAAACGGCTTGGAGCAGGCCGACAGACTACCAGTGTGAATGAGGGGAGAGAAACAGAGAGTGCGAGAGACACACTGTGCATAAAAATGTGTGCAACTGTACTTAAAAGTATGTGAGAGAACGCGTGTGTGTGTATGGGTGTGCGCGCGTGCCTGTGTGTGGCCTAGAATAACCCAGAAACCACCCTGCTATTGCGCGCACACACATATAATCTCAGTTAGACCCAGAAATCAGCACAAAGAGCAGCCTGTGGTGCAGCCATATATGAACCCTCTGAAAGGGGTCCCAAAGAAGGTTATTCACTCTGTGGGTGTACATCACAGTGGATATCAACAAGTAATCTTCTGTTAAAACAGCCTAAATGATGGAGGGGAAAAAAAAGAAAAGAAGAAGAAGCAGCAGCTACAAACCAATCGTATTCCATCAGCATTTTCTAGTAAGAGTTGAAGGTGAGGTCTCCTAAATACTTGTTCAGTCAAATTAACAGTCCAAAATCAGAGTTTATGTTTAGCACTGATGATTAAATAACTGTACAATAAAAATAATCATGTTTATGGTTCCATATTTTTCATGCCATGGTCGCCTCTCCCGTCTGCCTCCTCACTGCCTATTGTCAGGTAATTTAACCACAGCAGCAGCTAACAAATATTGTCATTATCCATTGTAGTCACTGGGTCTTCAAAATGCCAGAAAAGGCTTTTAAAAAGCCCTCTGCGAGTCTGCAATTCATAAGGTGGCATATTCAAATTCCCTGCATTGTCAAAAAGCCAAAAATATTCAGCTGAGTAAAATAGAAAAAAATGTAAATGTTCATATTCAACAACTGAAAATGGGGGACTTTTGGCTTTCTGGCCTCATTAAAAAGAAACGTATCAATCCCTCAAAAATTTCTCTTGTAATTTCTTTTTAGTAATAATCAAACTATTTATTTCTCTTTATGTGTCTGCTTTTGTTTCAGTAAAAATATGACGGCATTAATTTGAATATGGGAATAAAAATGCATTCAGAATATTGTAATATAATGTAATTCTGAGAGCAGAGTGGCAGGACAAATGCAGGAGAGGGTCCATTCATAGCTATTAAAAGGTTACACTCCACTGCAGACTGCCACGTTGTAGCTAATGCTTCCTATTATAATGCGATCAAAATCATCATGAGGGATAACACCACACATTATCTAGTTAAACATTCAAACATATACCAGCTTCAGCCAGAGCCTTTCAAGTTAACCTGTCTCTTTAAAATCACATCTGTGTCGATGCAGAGGGCAGAAAGTGATTTTAACACAAAGTGAAAGGACGAAAGGATAGAAAAACAATTACTTGCCCAAACACAATCTAATTGTATGATTAACCACAATAACCCCATTCAAACAACTAAACCCGCTCACCTTCATGGGCTGCATAACCCTACTACCAATGTTTGCAAGTGTAAGCATAATTGATGAAGTTGATCTCTTTTCAGAGTGTATATAGTTTCATATAAATAACTACCCATATCACAAAGGGCTTTTTACTTCTACCATGCCGCTTTATCCCCAAATCCATTTAGCTGGTACAAATGTGCTCTGTTTTTTTAAATCCACCAGCCACTCTGGACAGTCGATGAAAATTATGAGCTTTTATAAGTTGCTGATCCACTCCGTCAGTCTCTTTGAGCAAAAGCAAGCCATGATTTGTAGGATCGCAATGACAATATGACTGCAGCAGAGGCGAGTGTGGCTAGTAAAATCTAGGCTGCAAAAGAAAATAGTTGAAAGCAATACGCCTGCATGTATTCAGTTTTTTTCTTATATATCTAGACTTGATATGTCTGGTAGCTTCAGTACCTTTATGATGCTTAGGTCAAGAACAGCTTGGTTTACATTTGTGGTTAAGACTTGCAAATCTAGAAAACTTCAGGGGGCACTTTTAGAAATTAATACTGGCTATCAAATATAAGTCAAAACAGTTGGTGCTCATGGATTAGCCAAACTTATTTCAAGCTTTGTAGGCAGGATTAAAGTACACTGAGCAGTGTACAGAGACCATAAAAAACAAAAAAAGAAAACACTACTGCACAAACAATCACTGCTTCTCTGTAAGTCTAATGCAGACGAAGAGTGTGATCTATTAGATGCACGCAATACAATGTTAAATACAACATTATATGACCGTCGCTGTTACGCCATCTAAAAAGGCGCTGTAAGAAGTAATGATCCATAATGAAATCCTGACAAATAGAAATCAATAGAGATTGGTATGCTAAGATTTTATTTCTCTAATACAACCATTTATTCCATCTGAGTGAAAAATCCTCATACTAAGTGCTACCAAAGCTTCTAACCAACTTACAGCTAACAGGTAAATAATATCACTTCATTATTTAGCCTCAGTGATAAATTACAAAATTATAAACTCTCTCAGATTATCAGCAAAGGCAAAAACAAGCACTGCACCCGAAGTCATTTGTGTTGTCAGCTTCTAAATTACTTAAGTAGCCTGAGAGGTGTTTATTAGTTAAATAAACTGTAAGACTTATAGCAGGGGGAACATATTTGCTGCACTCCTTTCTTTTCCCATTTGACTCACCAACATCACACAGACATCATTAGGCAAACAGACCTTAAGCCACAATAAGAATATTAGACCGAGGTTTTGAAGACTCCACAATACAGATGTGAACAGAATCTAATAATCCAATGTTTCAGTGGTCTCAGTCTGGAGTAACACTGTCATATTCAATTGTACAAATGAATCTTTCTGTCTCAAAGATCATTTCATTTAATCACTTGTGGGGGTTTTCCCTTTAGCATGCACATTTCTGTCTCTAAAAAACAAAACAAAACAAAAAAAAAAACTAATGTACTGTTTTAGAGCAATTTCTATAGAAAACTCAGACTTTAACTCTGTGTCCTTGAAAGACCATCAAGCATGATGGTAGACACTAGGTCACAGAACTAGAAAAGCTTCACTACTTCTTGCAAAGCAAACCGGTTTCATATCAACGAAACTATTCTGAGATACTTTATGAGCGCTGCTCTGGCCGGCGGAAACACTGATGCACTGCTCTGGCTTCAGCCTCACCCTGATTTTCTCCTCCTCCTCCCTGCCCTCTTAGTTCTGTTCTGTTTCTCAGCTTTGGAAGAGACTCTCATCTGGGCTCCCTGGCAGAGGAAGAGAGAAGTTGGTGCTGCTTAATTAATGGTGGAAAAAAACTTAACTCACAGCACGAGAGAGCAGTTGGATGTCTCACTACAGGAAATCCTATAAGTCAGGCTAATTACATAACAGCATGAACCTATTGAATGAAGGGTCAGAATCCAGCAGCTTACATTTGTAATTGTCTATTAAAAAAAAAAAAAGCTTTTAAAATCTGCTGTTTAGTAAGCTTATCATTCAGCTATTTAGCAGAAATTCTGAAACACATGCTCTAATGAGGTGGCAAAAATAGTGACTCTGCAGTGGAAGCAAGCAGGGCACAAACAGTGTTTTTTTTCTCCACCTACCAAAGCATGGTATGACTTTCACATTCCAACAGCCTCTCATCATTAAATTTGGGGGTGGGGGGTGAATGAAACTGGTGAATTTCAGCATTTAGCAAAGGTGATTTTAAAAGCAAACAGTCATTTCAACATTAAAAACATGAATGAAGCGAGAGATTAAGAATAACGAGGGAAAATATAATGTTTGTGCCCACAGCTAATCATGCGAGTGATGACGTCTGTCCTTGGAACAAGTGAAGTTGAGCTGAAGCAGTCAACTGTTTCCGTGTGGCCTGCGGGTGAACTCCACATGTTGACGGGGTATAAATACAAAGTGGGGCACGGCTACTGGGATAAATATACACAGAAAACTGCGGCAGGTTTGGAAACAAAGAACAAGACTAAATCAAAGCCTTTGGTGAAGAAATCCTTTGGAACAAGAGTAAAAATAAATACAAACAAAAAGACAATAAAAATGTGCGTGTGTGTGTGTGTGTGTGTGTGTGGGGTGTGTGTGTGTGGGGGGGGGAGATTATCTAACACCCTGACTCTAAAATGAATGAAAATGTAATATCCATTTTAGCACAATTTAGTGTGAGCACAAAATTTGAGGATATTATTGAAATGCTAAGTGTCTCATTACTATTCTTCACCATCTTTTAGATTATACTATTGTCCATGCAGTACAGGAGAGATTTTAGTGGACGTACAAATCTAGGAGGGGAATCATAGAAAAGTATCAGGTGACCAGGCGGCACACTCTTTAAGAAGAGTACACACACACACACACACACAGACACACACAGTGTAAATGGGAAAGTCCCTCATCTCTAAAAGCAGTCAATGTGTGTGACCGGGTGAACAGGCTTGAGTTACAGCAGGAGAGCGAGAGAGTAAGAGCGAGAGCGAGAGCGAGAGCGAGCACGAGCGGCTGCAACACATGGACATAGTGCGAAGGTTCGTTTGCAGAATTAGTCCTGTGAGAGAGAGAGAGCGCTGTATGTACACACACACTTTGTCTTCTGCCAGCGCAAACAACAGTCATAAAGGTATATACAGTCAGGACTGCAGATAAGCAGTAAAGGCAGACATACGGGGATACTGATGGAGGGATGTGAAGGCGCTTTGGGTGTGACCTTTGCACTCCTTGCTGCTGATTGTGGCTTTCAATTAATGTTATTTACGCTGATAAAAAGGTGTTTTTTTTATGGAGAGAGATTTGCCTCAAAAGGGTCGCAAATGTGTGCAATGTGATTCACAAGCATTAGCTAAGATTTACAGCTGTGTACAATGGTTTGTGTATAACTTTGGAGGAGTCACACGTGCGTGCTTCAATCCACACACAAATACGAAGCAATGCGTGACTCCTCAAAAGTTACACACATATCATTGCACAGAGTTGTCTTAGTTTGAGCTTGGGGATCATATCGTACACACTTGCAACCCTTTTCAGGCAAATTTCTCTCCATAATTTTTCAGCCCCACCCCCTTTTAGCAACCGAGAACAAATAGCCAGTGTGAGAGGAGAAAACAGGGATTAACTATGCCTCATCAGCAGCTCTACAAAAAATGACGATTTTCACTTTGTCATCTCCAAAAAGAGGACAACTAAGTAGATAAAGTGCTCAAATACTAAGCTTTTTACATTGCCAAGTCTGTATTTGTTTGCAAAATACTCTCTTTGCACAAAACAATAGAAGACACTGCTAATTTAAAGGGACCTTTTATGTTCATTTTCAGATCTATAATTTTACTCTTGCACTCTGCTAAAGTAGCTTTGATGATTCATGCTGAGCCATGTTGACATGATAGCATCAAACAGATGCTGCAAATTTGTCAGCTGCATATCCATGACGCAGTTTTCTACAGTTCTAGTGGATGAGGACACTGTAGTCATAAATGGATGGACATGGTCAGCAACAATACTCAGATAGGTGCTGTCTAAATGATGCTCAAACGGTACTAAGAAGCCCAAACTGTGCCAAGAAAAATCCACCCACACCATTACAACACCACCAGCAGTCTGTGCTGAAATGGATGGATCCATCCTTTCATGTTGTTTATACCAAATTCTAACCTTACCACCTGACTGCTACCCACTGATAGTAGTGCCAATTACCTCAAGGCAATGTCAAATCTGGCTTCAAATTTCAGCGAACAAAATATTTATATAACTGTTTAAATTCAAAAAGGAACTGTGTGTTTTCTGTCTCCCCTTTCCCAGCATTCACTGCTGTCAATACAGGACCCACGAGCCAAAGAGGTTAAACATTACATAAAGGATTAAAGTGAGATGAGATGATAAACGCTCACTGTCATAACATCTGTTCGGTTTTGGTCTTCAAACCAGGACAGACGTGACCCAGCAACATCAGCTGTCAATCCCAATCTCAACAGGAAGCTGATTCACAACCAACTAACAGATGATCACGATGCTGGGCTGAAATGAACGCAACTCAAGTTAAAGGGCCACTGTAACTGTGGCGATCAAATCAAACAAAGGCTGAAATGGGTCAAAGTGCTGCTGCTTAAAGCAATTACGCTTTCACTGCAGAACTGAAATGATCCTTAGTTTCATCTGGATAGAATGACAAATGGACAGTCTCTTTTTCTTTTTGGACATACCTTCCTGACATTTCACTATACAGACAGCGTTCCTGTCAAATGGTACATGTGGTTTAAGGATCAGATAATTCCAGTACTTCTTATCACATTCTGAAGGAAGATGAGGAACCAATGACATGGAGGGAGGCGATCATTTCAATTATACCACACACAAAAAAATAAAAATATATAGAGACCAATTTAGGTACAGGCAGACCTTGGATAATTGATCAGGTGAATAAGGAAAATATCAGAGCAGCAGTAATTAGTATAGATGGCAAAAAGCCTCTCACCCTAAGACAGCTGGGATAGGCTCCGGGCCCCATTTAGTTTATTAAATGCATCAAAACTTTGTATAACTTGCCAAATACCAGAATTAAGATTAGCAGGCACCTCAATCAGAATAAAAACAGAGAGGGGTTGCCAGCAAGGATGGCCACTTAGCCCTACTCCATTTGCTTTGTACACTGAACCCCTAGCACAGTTCATAAGGGATGATGCGAAGCTAAAAGGAACAATGGTCAGAAACCTACGGCTCAGGTACTTTAGAAATACGAAGCACTTCAACAGTAGGGATGGGAATCGAAAACTGGTTCTTGTAGAGAACTGGCTGCCAGTAGACCGATTCCTTGGAATCGTTAGTCTGCGTGCTTATCGATCCCGTTTATTGGTTCGTGCACTCTTGCTCAATCAGCTGATTTCAGTTTGTGTGTCAGAGGAGGAAAACAGCGGACGTGGACATTACTTTTATTTTTTATTGCATAAAAAGGGTGAGAGCTTGATGGTAAAGTGAAGACTACTCCAGAACAAAAACTGCATCGTATTGTTAACACAACTTCGGCTTTTTACAAGCACCTGCACAAACAGCATGCTAACGCCAGCCAAGAACACAGAATAATGTTAAAGCTGAGTTAATGCTTTGTGTTCATACCTAAAAACTAAGAGAAAGATCATATTTTTGTTCTCGTTAGGGATTTGTTGGTGAGCGGGGCTGTAGCCTGCAGGTAGCCTAGCAATTATGAGACTAGCAATTATGAGACAGTGTGTTTCAGATCATTTTACCAAGTAACATGAAAGTAACGTAACAAGTAGTATAACAAAGTCTTTAGCCTGGGTGTAATTAAGTATTGTACTGCATTACTTTTAAGAAAAGTGTTCTGTGTAATTTGTGTAATAATTACTTTTTTGAGTAATGACTCCAGTAGGGCTGGGCCATATCATGCCGTTCACGGTAATACTGGTATAATGTTAGGCAATGATAAGAAAATGAAATATCGTGATAGAATATGGGTAAAACGCACATGCGCAGTGCCTTTGTTTTCATACGCACATGGCGGAAAAAGCATGGCGGCGACGGAGAATGAGAAGGGCAAACGGGGATCGTTGAATGAAACAGATGAACCAGAATTGGTTTGCAAAAATGGTGCCAACTTCAGTGGTGTGGAACTGGTTTGGTTTTTGTCTGTCAGATACCCACCAAAGCACATTTTTCGGTAGAACATGCAAGCGGGCCGTCGTTATTACCGTATTTTTCGGACTTTAAGGCGCACTTAAAATGCTTTAATTTTCTCAAAGATCGACAGTGCGCCTTATAATCTGGTGTGCCTTATGTATGAATTCTGGTTGTGCTTACTGACCTCAAACCAATTTTATGTGGTACACGGCGCTCAAACATCTGTCAAAAAATGTTTTAGTAGGACTTTGGTAAGCTACGAAGGCGCACCGCTTGATGGATTGTTGGAGCATTACGGCTACCGTAGTCAGGAACCTCGCGGAGTAATACATACCGTGCTTCAACATAATATTACCGTATTGTGTGTGTATAAGGAACCCAAATTGGCATCTGTTAAGAGGCATGCTTACGAAGTGGATTTTAAACTCAAGGCTATCAGTCGCGCAGTAGAACATGGGAATAGA
>VUQG01020293.1:0-42643 GCA_015106755.1 Etia nguti
AAGGCGTGTTGGTTAGCCAGTTCTCCTGCCAGCTGAGGCGTGCGATTGGCCGATCCTCAGCTAGACAGAGCCATGGTGTCGATGACCTGTTCCAGCTTGCCGCGTAGTCGCTGTCTGCGTGACTGTTCGTCCTTCTGTAGCGCTGACAGGATCTGGACACAAGGAAGGAAAGAGATTAGAGAGACGTCTTTAAAACCTCGAGCATGCTGCGGTGCTGCGGTGCTGCGGTGCAGCGTTGGCGCCGCCGTTATGCTCCTTAGCCATAAATTCACAGTTACATGAGCGGTAAGAGCGCTCTGTTGCTCATTTCCCTTTTAGTGGTTAGCGACTACAATTGCACTCATGCTGACAACACGAGCAGGGCCGACAGGGCAGGTGTTATGGCCAGTGAAATGTCTTGTGATTGGATGTTAATGGCCACTGAGAATGACGAACAGGAGTGCGTTATTTTACATGATGCGAGTGGGGAAAGCAGGAGGTGGTATGAGTGTGAGGATGTGTGCATTTGATCTTCATTTTTGAACGCGTCTGTCTGAGCCCATTTGTTAGACGATGGGGACCGTGCAGCTGTCTACATCTGGATAATAGGTCATAATGAAGGGGAGCAGTTGGTTTGAATACAGCCAGCTGCAAACAGCCAGCTTAACTACCGTTATACTGCTGGTATGGAAGAATGGAAACAAGGAAAAGTGGGGGCGTAGCTCCCGCCACTTAAAAGCATACTAACGGTTGAGGAGGAAGAGGTGCGTAGTATAGATATAAGGCTCTATTTTTAAAACAGCACATTGCATGCAAGCATATTTCAATAGCTCACATGTTTTGAGAAGCAAATAACACAAATGTAAAGAAAATGCACAGAAAAATTAACCATGCACCTGTTAGCTTATATATATGCTAGAAACTAGAAGAAGAAACCCTTGCTGCATCTTTAATGCTTACTGTTTAGCACGTTAGCATGCGAGATAAGAATCTATCATTAAAAAAATGAAAAAGCACCAGAGGTTGAACGCTGTAGTTTTAGCCAAAGATATCCCTCAATATTTAAACTGGGTTGGAGAGAGGAACCTGCTGCAAAAAGGATAATTCCACCCAATCTGAACACAGACTAATATTACCAGACTGTAACTTTTATATGTCAAAAAAAGGACTTCCACAGTGCTGTTCTGCAGATGTGCAGTGGGATTCAAGTCAGAGGTTTGTGCAGGTTATTCATTAATGTTCAGTTTGGTCTTGAGGTCGTCTTTTACCAGGAACAATGTATGCTTTGATTCGTTGTTGTTCTGGAAGACAAAGTGACGACCCAGACCCAGTTTACCTGCTGACTGCTTCAGGTTTATTTTCAAAACCTTCGGCTATCCTTCTTTGTTCACGATACTTCCACCACCATGCATCACTGTGGGGACGCTGTTCTTTGGGTCGTAAACCTCTCCTTTCTTTCTCCAAACATAAGCAGTGTCTCTGTGGCCAAAGAGCTCTAGTTTGCTCTCACCATATTTCTTTCCAGTCTTTGAAATCTTTCACTTCCTACTCTCTTGATACTTGGAAACGCTGTGATAACTTTGTATAGCCCTCTCCTGCTTTGTGAGCATCAACGATTCTTTTTCTCAAGTCTTTTTTGGTGCAATGCTTCATCAAGTGACAGCTCAAATCCTTCCTGGAGTTTTTTATACATTTGTGAATTGAAAGATAACCCTCAGGTTTAACTTGTTTTACAAGCTTTGAGCGTTAGAAAATCAAACACATCATTGCACAGCAGTGGTCTGTGCTATGGCTCAACAAAAAGTTCAGTTTTTCATGGGTGTAATATCATTCACCCTGGTCTTTTCTTTTAAAAAAATGATTCTGTTGTTTTTTGCAAATAGAGATAATGTATAATGTCATGTTTTTATAGATACTTCTAGTATGTTTAGAAATGCCATGTTGAAAATTCCTTGGGAAATTTTTGAGAAAAACTTAATAATGTTGTCCTCATCTGTATTTGTATGAATCTGGAAGGTCAAGACTAACTGTTCCTACATGGCAGCACAGCATGATGGTGCAGCAGGTTAGCTCCTCATAGGTTGTGGGTTTGAATCTACGGCCTGTGCTGAAGATGACGAGATGGCTTTTTTGATCTAAATGTAGCTGCCCTGGGACGTCCTCTGAACATCCTGAGACGAGCCTATTAACATTCACTTTTTTCTTCATTAAATACCATGTGCTACTTTTTTAAGCAAATAGTAAAATGAGTGATGATAGTGCTGGAGAACTTCTCATCAGACACACGCTATGATGGGTATATAGAATCTAGAGGTTTAAATCCCAATAAGTGCCTCTAATTTCTTGCTTGAGACTCTGCTGGTTGTCCGTGATTTGTTTTCTTTTAGTGAATGCTTATTCAATAAAATGAATAAGCATCCTTAAAATGTGGCACTATTTCATTAACGCATTCTTGAGTTTTAATCAGCTGGTAGCACCAAAGGATACTGTGCAAGCAGGTCTTTAAAAAAAAAAAATCACCTAAATTCTGTTAAGCTCCATTAAGTTCATAATGTGCTGAGCTCATGCCTTAATGTGCATCCTTAATGGTGGTAATACCTTCCAGCTTGTACCGATGTGGACTGGTTATCAGTGTTATTGAATTAAAATGACCTCGTGGTATTAGTCAAGACAAGTAAAGGGAGGCAGAGAGCGAGTAATTACAACATTCTTTCCTTCTTCTATATTTAGTGCTGGGCAGTGGGAGCTTACCTCATCTTTGTATTTGACGATGTAGGAGTAGATCTCGTGCAGCGCTGACATGCTGTTGAACTGGCTGAGATGCAGCCGGGACTGCTCCGCTAGGTAGGCACTCATGTCCTGATCGCTGATGGCTGGCATGCGGGAGATATCGGAGTAATACCTAGACAAGAGTTCAGGCAGAGTTTCGTGTCATGCCACCGTCAGACCTCGACTTACTGCCTCGACCTAGGCTTCCCATTGAAGGATTAATGCAGCCTAATACAATTTCTATGCTGATGGTTTAGCACCTTGTTAGAGCACACATTGACCTACTTTGCCATTCAACTCAGTTTTATTTATATAGCACCTAAAGTCACCTAAAGGCAATTCTGTTGTAAGATAAGGACCCTACAATAACCAAACAATTAGACGATCCCCCACGAGCAAGCACTTGGCAACAGTGGGAAGGAAAAACTCCCTTTTGAAAGGAAGAAACCTCTGCTAGAATCAATTTCAGGGACGGGCAGGCGTCTGATGGGACCGGGGGGGTGAGGGGAACACAGGAAAACGAAGCCAAATTCAGGTTTTACAGATGCCCACCTGCTTATGTCACTCTGGAATCGATGGCTTCGTTGTTATGGTCGATGTTAGGGCCCTGGGTCGTTCTTTCTAACTTATGTAACTACACTGCTTAGCATTCCACTTGCAGGCCCCCGCTCCTGATCGGTGCATACATGTGTCCTGCTTACTGCCATCTTTGACTGGTTAGGGCTGTCAGACTGTCATTCAGGGCTGCTTTGATCAGTGAGCAGCCTGCCCCGTACATTCTTGCTAACTGCTACGAAAGGGTACTTGTTACTGATACTTTCGGAAACTACCTCGTATGTATAATGTTCTGCAGGCTTCTTGCCTGCCAGCTTTTGATTAAATAACCAGTTTGTTTAGTCCTGTCAGGGGCATTAAAACACTGGGACGCAGGGCCAGGAAGCAGCGATTAGCACACTCACACAGTTAGTTGACTTCCTTTGTAAGATACTCACTTACAGAAGTGCTGTTTACTTCTGTAATGCTTGTTTTTGAAAGGCAAGCCAGTGAGCCTAGGATTGTATTTCTTTTCTTTTTTAAACAGAACAGTTTGATTTAGGCCTTACACTTCAGTTCTAAGTCCCATTATATTTTATCCACCTTATCCTCTGTCTGCTTAATTTTTTGTGAATACTTTGTGACTCTTTTATGGATATTGACTAGAACCTAGCTGGGTTTGTAACAGCTGATTCATAGTTTACTCATTCAAATGAGGAATGACTTTCTTATGTTAGCAGCTCCTTATTAAAATACAGAGTGACTTTAAAGTAAAGTATTGAGACCTTTATTTTATAATGTTTAACTTTTTAAAAATATAGGTACAAGATTAATATTTCATTTTTGAGATATTGGGAGGTAAAACAGGTGATGCTCTCAGTGAAACAACAACCTTAATATTATCGACTCCGTGTTGCTGGCTGCACTGGGAGAGTGAAAGGTCCATTGAAAGTGAGGCAGGTAAAAACACAATATATTAAGAAAACATCCCAATACTGAGCTGTACCTGGATCTATGTGCACGATCCATATCTCGGCTATCTCAAGGTTTACTGCAGTAGGGCAGGGCTGGGAGGAGAGTGTAGGTTTGGAGGCATAATGGAAGCAGGGTTCAACTGCACCCAGTTAAATCTCACCTATAAATCCTTATCTCACACTGCCTCCAAAAACTCTGTGGAAGCTGCACTACTTCCTGCAGCATATTCAATTCAAGCTGCTCGACATAAAGAAATACGCTGCGGTTTTCCCACAGATTTAGACTCTGTTTGTGGCAGGAGAGTGCACATGCATTTATGTGCAGGAAAGATTTCTTAAGTATTACTATACAATACATGTTATCAGTTTATCTGCTGCAAATATTTTTGCATGTCCTGACTTTGCAACAAATAGCTGAGAAGACAAGCACTCGGGTCTCCACAGTCTCTCATCCAGTGGATTAACTCCAGCTCCACTGTTGTTAAATGTGGCCGCTACAGCAGCCAGTGCTGTGATCTGCTGCATCGGCCATTTTGGTGCTGTGAATGAACCAGCTCGAGACCTGCTGTAGTTCAGGTTAGAGTTTGCAGTAGATCTTCAGAGCAGAACAAAGACTAGTTTATCCAGCCACAGTTCAGGATGGCGGAGATGGATTATGTCTCACCCTGGGACAAGATTCTCTGAAGAAGGAGCTGAATAATACTGAGAAACTGCCACAACAGCTAGTCACTGCAGAAACATATAAAGGAGAGCACTGGGGCTAGCTCAACTTTCAAAGAAAGAGGATTGCCCACTAATAAACTGATTATCGATCGTGCCATTGTCTTAGATTTTACAAAACGCTAAATGAGGTTATGACTGTACTTAGGTGGGCGTTAAATTTGGGCAGGTATCAAACACTGTATTCTACCAGAATGGTTTTTGTTATCAGCCCTTCTGTTTTACCATTAGCATTTAAAAACCTGGAAATCTAAAAAGTATTAAAAATCAACATTATTATATACTGAGAGGTGGTGTAATGCACGCTGCTGAGCAGCAGATAGCTGCCCCTCCCTGAGCCTGGTTCTGCTGAGGTTCCTTCCTGTTAAAAGGGAGTTTTGCCTCCCCACTGTTGCCAAGTCCGAGCTTACAGGAAATCATCTAATTCGGCTTTCTTTCTATTATTATGGGTTCTTTACCTAATTAATACAATATACTAATATAAAGCACCTTAAGGTAACTGTTCTTGAGATTTGGTGCTATATAAAAAAAACTAAATTGAATTGAATTCAGTTAAACTGAATTACACAAAATTTAAATGAAATGAAGGAGAAACAGCCTAAAACATGAACAGAGAGCCTCTTGCCCCTAAAGGGGAAAGAATGACTGCGGCAAGCACAGGTGGTGCGATCACTTAAACATCCTGGGTTTGCTTTTTAGCAAACCCAGTGAAACCTTTGTTTTCTTCCCTTTTTTTCTCTTTGAACTGATTCCACATGGAGCAGCTCTCGCTGTCATTTTACTCACTCTGTATAGTGCACTGTATTATATAGAGATCGAGACAGCTGTAATTACTGCAGAGTGGTTTCTTTGCAGTAATTTAATCCAACTATTATGCTTTAAATGCCAGTACCAGATAAGGTTCAGCCTGTAACGTTGCTACAGTCTTACAGCTGTTTTTAGCCTAATAGTTTAACAGTGTAATTAACTTTGATTATAACGCTCCACCTCATTTTTCTCCCACAGCTCATGAGGAACTTTTAACATTTAAACTGCGGATACAAAAGGTATCCTCCCATCAAACGTAGCTGATCTCAAAGTCTTTGTGTTTGGGTCAAACTCTGACTCACCTCTCTACCCAGTTCTTGTAGTTGGGGATGTCCTTAGCGTAGAGAAGCTTATTTGAAGGCGAGTCTTTGCCTAGTTTGTGTTCCGATGTTGAACAGGAGTCCATGAAGGTCTGGGCCACCACGGACAGACAAGCGTCTGTGATGCTGTTCTTATGAATGTCGAATACAAACTGTGGGTTCTTGATCACGTTCACCCAGAACCGGAGAGGGAGACTGGAGAGAGAGCAAGAGAAAAAATCCCCAAAAGGTTTATTTTGAAATAAAAATGTACCATCGTGTGACTAAGCACTTTCTGTCACTAGCTTAATTCCACTTGTAGTTCTGTTTTTTCTAATTAGTTCACCGCGTGCATTAAAGCCAGCTTTTTGAATGCTTTATAATATCTTCATTTTAATCTTGCCCAGGCGGTGCCGCAGCCCTCGGGGATCGTAGCAGCTGTGTGGCTGGAGACGATCAGAACTTTATGGTTTACCTAAATGCTCTTCATTGCTACGGAAACGCAATGATGAAACAAATGTTAATAAATAATTTATGAATTACAAACACTGCAATGCTAGTCTGAAGATCTTATTATATCCTACTGTATACTACTGTATACTACTATTCTTTATTGTATATATTGTATATCTTATTCATCTGTTCCTCTGTCTCTCTTGCTGCTTTGAGCATGTATATGACAAAAGAATTTCCCTCGGGATAAATAAAGTTATTCTTATCTTATCTTATCTTATCTTATAGGAAGCACCCAACACAGCATTTTTTACATTATTCCATACATTTTGCAGACTTGGATGCATCGATTTAATTCAGTGCAGCATTGTTTACAAGGATATTTACTTTGCAGACACTGCGATTATTTCTATATGCCAGCATCCAGTCAAATGCACTTTGATTGCAGTCATTTTCAGCGAGAGATAGACTCCACCGCAAATGTCACCAGGGCCAAACGTGAAAAGTGCCTGAAGATCTCATTACGCTGGAGGTGAAATTTGATTGAACCGAACAGGGTTACATCCGGTTTTGAGAACACTTTACATTAAAGGGGAATTAATTTTTCAGTGGCTACAGATTTCCGACTTACCAGTTGCTCTTCCAGGTATGTCGTACATCATAGTCTGTGATGGAGTGTTTGTCAGCCTGCTCGTCCAGAAAGTCAAACATATACTTGATGGCCAGGGGCAACGCGCTACCTCTGTGGGCTGTGCTGAAGATGGTCTCAAACAGGTCATCCACAAACTTCTGTAACGTACCCTAAATGAAAGAAATCAGGGTTTACTTTAAAAAAGAAATGTAAGGAATATTTTAACAGTAATTTTAGCTGTAATATCAGCTGTTTTTTGCTGTTTTAATCATGTGGAGAGGTTATTACAGACCAACAAACTGACTAAACTTATGCTTACATAGAGGTGCTCACACTTGCTGATGATCAAACATCTGGCTGCTACTTTTAATTTCTATGGAAACAGTAGGGATGTACTTAGTTTTAGTTTTTTTCCCCCAACAGTTTCACTACACAGTTGTGTTGTTGTGTTGTTTTTAGTCTATAGGCAATCACTGAAAGTGTTATTTAAATGTTGCTGTGATTTCCCACAATACTGGTCAAAATGGCTTAGAGGTCTTTGATATTAATGATGATTATATACAAGGATAAGCTGCACTCTTATGTTGAACAAGCATTCTGACATTTTAGTACAGGTGGTGTTCCCATATTATGGTAATCGCTCTGACCTTTTTGATATTTCTGTCAGGACCACTTTAGTCACAAGAGGACTGTTATTTTAGTGGCTGTAATTTATATATGGAAGTGTGCCTCTGTTCTGGGACCTCCCCACCGTTCTAAACTCATACACAGAAAGCCAAAAGGCAAGGAGAGCAGTGCAGCAGTCAGTAAGAGTGAACATGACTTACACAGAAACAGCATGAAATAGAGGAGCTGGGGTGGAAGTGGGTTGTAGAGTGAGCTAATAACACTTTTCATATGAGTCATCAGCAGATCTGTATGAACAGCCGGATGAGGTAACTGTACGCTCAATGTTTGTTTTGTTTTTTTAACTCATATTGATTCTCTTCATATGTGTGCAGTAATTTCTAAGGATTAAAAACCTTCCCACATATGCTTCCCTTTCAAATCAGCCTGACTATTAATTAGAAAGGAGGAATATCTCAGAGCTCAGGAAGCCAGCGTCAACATAAGCAGTTCATGGCACTGTGAAGCAGAATATAATGTACCATTTCCAGCTACTTGTATCCACAGCACCTGAATGGGCCTCGAGCGTGTACATTGTTACTATGAATGGCCCCAGTGGGAATCACAGCGATAACTCTGGCTGTGAGACTTACTCGCTCTGCTGACTAAGCGCTGCAGAATCACAAACCAGAACCCCGGCTCTTGGATTTGGATAGTGCTTTCCTGCAATGACAATGCTTCAACATAATTACATCAAATGTACCTAAATTAATTTCCCTAACACCACATTTTTCACCCCGACTTCTCCATCTGGCAGAATCTATTACTGAGGAAATATATGTCGGGATCATATTTAGTCAGCCGCTGCAAAATGGAGCAGGAATTATTCCTGCGCCGGTTGTGAATGAAAGCAGGTAGATCTGCATAGACAAGATGCCGGGGCAAACAGGTTTGGAAAGACAGCCATAAGAGAGACAAGGACAAGATGAGCTTCTGAATTGCATTTGCCTCTCTATTTTTTTTTTCATCATGCATCGCCAAATCTTCAATCCTTCAACAAATTACTCGTCTCCTGACACCTTGTGTATCTGCCTCCCTACCCTCTGCACCACAAGCCCACCTTTTTATTAATCTGTTTTTTTCTTATTACCACTGGAAATTGAAAAGCCAGCTTGCTTGTAACTGCTGCCCATTGCTACATTTCCCTCCCCCCTCTTACAATTAGAAAGGAGAAGGTGAACTGAAAGACAATGAAGGAGAGGGGCAAAGACAGGCAGCCTGTTTTGTAATGCAAGATTCCAAGATGGAGGGAATGGTTGCGAGTCTGTTTAGCTTTGTCCGTCGTACACCGGTAACACATTTAGTCAGTACATTTCACTTGCTTCATAAACAATAGAGGCCATACCCTTTGAAGCAATCTCACCCACGGTAAAGACTCAGACAGCGTCATTAAGGCTCCGATGGAGAGACTACATACATGCCTACTAACTTCCTATCAAAACTGTTCTCGGAAAACAAAACCAACCACTGAAACTGCACTTCTATCAGTGTCCTGTCACTTTCTTTTCACTGGCGTACCACAAGGATGGGTGCTTGGTCCCCCTACTCTTGTCTGACGATACCCAGCTATTTGTACCTTCCCAACGACCTGTCTCACAACACACCTCAGCTCGCCCAAACACCATGATGGATGGCTACCTTCGGCTCAGCTTCTCTAAGACTGAACTGGGGACCATCTGTTCAGCCCGGCGTTATGTTTTGTCTACACAGAAAGCATTTCAGCTGTGTGTTTTTCCCCTGTTGTCTGTCTATTCTCTACTGGAACAGATAAGCTCCTATCTTAATAAATCCATCTGTCTGCACAGGCTGTGTAATGTTTCAGATTTTACTCTTTACTGTATCCCCCAGACCCAAAGCACATTTCTACTTTTGAAGTATATGTTCTTGCTTGTTATGTGTGTAACAAGAGTGGCTGTATATTGGGTTCTCAGTGCCTTCAGACACTAATATAAGTATTCATCCCCACCCCAACTCTTGTCTCCTGTGTGGGCCTGCAAAAAGCCTTCAAATTTTCTACCTCGTGGGACTTGTGTTCTGTGAAGTTTGGAATCTGTGAATGTAGCGGGTCTTTGACTTGATCTCCTGTGATGACATAAACCAATTGCTAGTTGCATAAATATTCTCATCAATGTCTGTGAGGATGTAATTTGATAAAGATAAAGACGCCTTCTTCTTCTTTTAAATAGGTGAGGTGGATCGCTCTGCACGAAAGAGCTGAAAATGCTGAAAAAGAGTTTTACTATTAGGTTTTAGTGTCCCCCTGATTGTTTGAAGTGCTGTTTAAGAGGTTTTTCCACTCTGACTAGAATCAATATATATATAAAAAAAAAAAGAAGAGTGCTGTTTACACCCCTGCCCCTTACCTTTGTAGCCAGCAGCCTGGTCAGGTAGATCTCAGAGACCATCTTGCTTCCCCGGTCACCCTCCCTCTGGTCTGAGTGGTCGTGGTTCTTCACCAGGTGCCACAGTTTGGTTCCGCTCTCCAGATCTGGGGTGATCATGGGCGTTCGAGAACGTAGACTGTCTGGACTACTGGCTGTCCTCAGCATACTCTCTAAATAAGACAAAAACAGAATTATGTGCATTTCTTTTAAATACTCAAAAATGGTTCAACTTACCCACAATCTCTATCATCTGTGTCTGTTTCATTATTCATTGTGAGAGTGTCATGATTAGAATAAAGAAAGAAGAAATCTGTGACTGTTCCATGTAGGATGGGGGGAGGGAATGTGCACAATATCTGCTGAATATCTTTTGTTTCTGGGGTAGAAAGCTGGACTGGAGAGAAGAGGTGGCGGGACCAAAGATGCTGATGTGTGTAACCATCCGCATGCTTGGTGAAAGGACAGTGAGGAGTGTGGATGATAAAGGAGAAGTAAATATAGGGGGAGGGTGGAGGGGGTGACGGGGAAAAAAGGGGGGAGTGGGCGAGCGAAATGGACGGAGAGTCAAAAAGGTCAGGAGAGAGGGGTGAAATGGAGAGTAATGGGAGTGCATGGGATAGAAGAGTGAATGAGGCTGAGTGGGATGGTGTAGAGCGCTGCTCTTGCTTTTGCCAGTGGGGTGCTGAGTGGCTTTGATTCCAAGCTCATCATGACCATTGGTGGCCAACAATTTTGCCTGTTCTAATAACACCCCACTACATGCACACATTCATGCACGAGGCACACCAACAGGATCATAATAACAAACAAAAGGGACACAGTCAAAGAGACTTTTTAACCAAAATTTTTTTTTCACAGTGGAGCAAAATAGCTGGAGCCTTGCAGCAGTGTGAGATAGTTCACTACAAGAGAGGTTCAGAAATGAAACGGGTCCACAATAATGCCATTCTCAAACAGTGTAGGTGTTGTGTGACGCACTGATTAAACCATTTATTTTGTTCCAAGCAGAATCAATAGAAACTGGCATATTTGCAGTGAGAAAGAAGCTTTAGTCAGTACTCCCATATTTCCAGTCAATCATACATGTACTTGGATATAAAATGGGCCACTTGTGCTGTTAAACCCTCTGTAATGTCTATCAGCTTACTGAGTCTTGTGGTTGTGTTGTTTTTCTCCATAGCTAGCAGATGCTGTAAAAATGCCCTGCAAAAAACACATTCCTACACCTGCCCACAGGTAGCTTTGAATAGTACTGGATTTAGAAGTTTAAAGGTCAAATATTTCTATCAGCAGGTGAAGACTGAGCTGCAAGGAGGGTGAATATTGGACATGCATTCATCAGGTGGCAAGAAATACGACTCCAAGGAGACGGGAATGCTGGTGTGTAAACAGGCAGCAGTTTTCTACTGCTATTTATTTGCCTTAAGAACATAAAATACAATTTCTGATAAGGAGTCGGTTTAAACCAGGCTTGGCCAACTCCAGGCCTCGAGGGCCGGTGTCCTGCAGATTTTAGATCTCACCCCGGGTCTACACGCCTGAATCAAATGATTAGTTCATTACCAAGCCTCTGGAGAACTTCATGCTGAGGAGGCAATTTAGCCTTTTAAATCAGCTGTGATGGATCAAGGACACATCTAAAACCTGCAGGACACTGGCCCTCGAGGCCTGGGTTTGGACACCACTGGTTTAAACGATATGTGGAATCCTGACAAGAGTGTGTTTACGTTGATGATATATTAACCTGTCAAACATACAAAATAGGCGTCCCACAAGGCTCCAAACTGGGACCACTTTTTTTGATGTGACGCAAAAGGGTTACATCTTGGATAAGTCATTATGACAGCCAGGTGAAATATATTAAGTGAATACAAAAATGAATAAACACAATGAATGATTCATATTAAATAATAAGAAGTTTCCTGATGCTCGATAAAATAATTGTTGGGAGTTTTTCCATGAATCTTTTTCAGCTTTTGGAGTGAGGTATGCTAGAAATACAATTTGAGAACAGCTGTCATGGGAGAGTGTTGAAAATAAACACTTTGACCAGCACTATTTTTTCTGAATGCTAGATTTGAGGAAAAAAGGACACATCTGGCTTTTCAACTATTTTCAGGTCGTGCAATTGACATCAGAGTCGGCATTCAGCAGAAAAACTAGCATGTCAATTTTCTATTTCCATATAAAACACACACACAGACAAAAAAAGATTCAAATTCTAACCTAAACATTTCATTTTTTGGCACGGGCATTTTTGGAAAGAGCCACACTGATTTGGGGCTACAGCAGATCAGTGGCAATGATAGCAGCTGTGCATGTGTGAGGGTTAATACCCACTCGGCATCAGATGAGGGTTCAGTTTTTTTTCTCACCTCAGAGTAATTTATCCTCTAAATGGTTTAATTTTCCAGTGGAAAATACCGAACTGTTGCTGGGGCTCTGTCTATCTGACTGCTACGTGTCCTCTCGCTCTCTCTCTCTCTCGCTGTCTCTTTTTCACTCTGTCAGCTGGGGATCGAGGTGTCTACTTTAATGCCTGTCATTTATGGACTGCTTGGAAATAGCCATGGAATAGCCTTGGCCTGCGCTGATGGAAGTGGATAAAAAGGATTGCCATTCACTCAGACGGAGGTAAAAAAAAGAAAAAAAAGGACCCCAATCATGGCCATGACAAACAAAGACAAAGACTGAATGAGAGAGAGTTAGAGGCTCTGAGGGAAGGCGGGTGGTCAGAGAAATGGGGATCATTGACAGACTGATTTAAACAGGATCGAGGCACGATGGGAATGGGAGCCGTACCGTATCTGCTGAGGCTCTTGGTGAAGGTGGAGGAGTTGGAGATGTTGTAGGCAGAGTTCTGCTTTGGCACCAGGGCAATCACTGAACCATCTGTTACCTGCACAACAAAAACAATACACACACACACCAGCAAAATATTCAGTGTATTACTCTTGCTGAGTAGCTGGCTCTTGACGTCTGTCCTGCTTTGTGCTCGTGTACCTGATAGTGAGCCAGCGTGTTGAGTCTTTTCCAGTCGTTGTCGATCTTAGTTGTGACATCTTCATCCTGCAGAATGATTCTGGCTATCCGACCTTGACGCCATTCTTTGAAAAAACCAAAGCCGAGTTGATGGCAAAAAGCACAAATTGTGCATGTGTGTGTCATGAAACTGTGTACCACTTGCTATCTTTTTGCATTGTGTTTTTTTCACATTTTCAGTGAAAAAGAGGTAGTTAGTTGGTTTACATTTTCAATTTTGATTTTTAAATTTTACACTGCAAAATCACATTAAAGCAACTAACAGTTGATCAAACGCCTGTATCCAATGTGGGAAAAGTCCCTGGACTTAACATTCCAGGGAACAACAGAGAATTGATACTCTGTCGTTTGCCTCATTTCCACAGAGCAGTTTATTCTCTTTAAGCTTATTGGTTTTTCTTACTGGGTAGCTATTTGCAACATTAAAAGTCCAGATAATGACGCCGTGTGCTTACTCTGCAGTATCATGCAGCAAGCAAACAAAGTTAGCAGCAACCCGAGTCACTGAGGGAAACCGAAAAAGAGGGGCTAAAATGAGAGCAGGACTCTTTATGGTAAAAGCTCGAGATATTTTAATCTGTTGGATAGATAAACTGCTGTCACACCAAAAAAAAAAAACTAATTAATTAAAGAAACACATTTTAATCAGAGTACTGCATCAAGTAAGTTAAACTTCTTAGTTGTGAGGTATGCATACAAGCATGTAGGGGCCATACCAACTACTGAGTTAGTTATTTTAAGTTAAATGGAAAAAATGGATCTGCTGGATCATTTTTTCACTTTGTTTTTCAGGATGTCTTTGAATTCAGCCCTGTGTAAGCTGGTCATTTTTTATTTCCATTAAACAATGTGGCATCCTTTCATTCCTAACACATCACTCAGTCCATATCGATACAGATATCAGTTTTTTCCCATTAAGATCTGATGTATGCATGTCTTTTATCCTGTCTTCCTTCTCTCACTCCAACCGTTCGCAGCAGATAGCCCCGCCCCTCCCTGAGCCTGGTTCTGCTGGAGGTTTCTTCCTGTTAAAAGGGAGTTTTTCCTTCCCACTGTCGCCAAAGTGCTTGCTCAAAGGGGGTCATATGATTGTTGGGTTTTCTCTGTATGTATTATTGTAGGGTCTACCTTACATATAAAGCGCCTTGAGGCGACTGTTGTTGTGAATTGAATTGAATGTATTTTTAAATTACACATACATACATATGGGTTTATAGACTTTTTTAATGCTTTTAAGTCATCAAAAAAGTTTTTCAGATTAACATCACGGCAATCTGGACTTGAAGGCATCGCTGAATGTAGTATGTTCATTAAAGCTAAAACAGGACGATGAGCTACAGTGCACTGATCTCTTCCGACTACTGCATTTATGCAATTCTTATCGCAGACGTCTAAACAAAATGACTGGAAAAAAACGAATTAATCTGCTTTCATTTGATTTTATCTCATTAAGCATGCACATACAGTCCTGCATGTCTTACCCAGGTCCATATCAGAAGCCTTTGGCCTTTGCGAATAGGGGCTGCCTTTGTACACGGCATCGAGAAGCTTCTCTTTGACCTGAGTGATAGTGTCGCAGTTGAGACACTTGACTGTCACCTCTGGGGCGTTCTCATTCTCTGGATTTACACAGTGCAGTGTCTGGAAAAATGTTTTAAAAAACATTAAAATGGAAAGACACGAAAGAAATTAGGCTTTATCAAGGAATACGTCAAGAACACTGCAAACAATGAGGACTGGTTAGTTGACTGGTATGAACGGTTGTTCAGGTGCTTTTGAATGTACCCAGCATCACTCTCACACCCAGTTTGTTTACAGCAGCTCATTTTCAAACCTGGACACATCCCTCGTCTATTTAGGCAGTTTAAGAACATAATAACTTGGCATTCGCACTTGGGAGTGGACCAAAACAACTGTAGCAGACCCCACTGATGAGTAGGTTTGCCTGCATGTTTCCAAGCTAGACCTGAATAGTTCTGTTTTGTTAACACTGGGTAGCAAACGGGACGGTCCACGACCAACTCCCTCTAAATGCAGCGCACTCTTTAACAACCCGCATTTCAGCAGCCGACTGTTTAGACTCACATGTGACTAAAACTTAACAAATCGAGTGATTCGGTCCCGAGCAGATGAAACGGGCCTCGAGACACAGCGAGTTTACTGACCAGTGTTTTGTAGTCAATCTGTTGTCTGATGAGCTTGTCCTCACTGAGGGAGTAGCGGGCTTCTCCTGTGATGGCGTCGATGGGTCCCTTCTCCATCTGCTGCTTGATGGCACAGTAAAGCATGAAAAGAGGCTCCCCGGCACACTCCTGGCGAGAGACGAGGCAGAAACAGACGAGTTATCTGGAGTTCAAACACGCCGTGATTTTTTCTTTTATGTCAAAAACAGTCCTAAAGAGGGAAAACTGCCCAATAATTCAAAAATACAAAAAAAATTATAAAATGAAAATAAACAAAACCCCTAACAGAACTTAATAAATATGGTGATTCAATTTAAATCCGGTTCCTAAGAACGTTTGCTACTCTGAAGACTCTGGGAATATTTAAATGTGTAAATTAATAACAGCGATACAAAATGCTGTGTGTAGTAAGGCTGACTTACGAGAATGAGTAAATGAGGTAAGTGTGTGTTTTTGCAAGTGTCTGGAGAGCAATTAAAGACAACAAAAACTGGTTAGAATTGACGCTCAGTGGCCACTTCATTAGATACACCTTCCCAGTAGTGGGTTGTTGGGGTTTTTTTGGCCTACAGAACTGCCTTAATCCTTTGTGGCATACATTCAACATTCCTCAGAGATTTTAGCCCATGCTGACATGACAGCATCACACAGTTACTGCAGACTACATCCATGATGGGAAATCTGCTATTCCACCAAATCCTAGACATTTGGATTGAGTGGACAGATCAGGTGGACCATTCTGGACCAGAGATGGTTGTGTGGCACCAACAACCACGTTAAAAGTCACTTAAATTGCTTTTCTTCCTCCTTCTGATGCTCTCTTTGAACTTCAGCAGTTTAGTCTACTGTGTGACTAGCTGATTAAATATTTGTGTTAATGAGCAGCTGAAAAGGTGTACCTAATGAACACTTTTGGAATCGTGACTTATGCGTTCATCTTTCAAGAAGAGGGTGACAAAATGCATGAATAATTAAAGAGCTTGACGGTGAAAACTAAAAAAAACAAATGTGATTCATTTGCTCAAACTGTAGATGGAATATTTCTGTAACTGTGTGCAGAGTAACATCCAAGTCAATCCATCACGGACCATGCTGACAGGCGACTTACATGGCTGGAAAACTGTGTGAAAAAGAATTCTTTACAGTCACATGTTTCCCTCTCACACCCCCCCCCCCTTATAGCCTCTCTGTCCGTGTGCGTCCGATAAAACGGCACCACGGATTTTACATTTGGTTTCCCCAGACGTTCAAATTCAGATGCAATTTTCTGTGCCGCGGTGAGCAGTCAGAGGCGATAAATTAGGTGCGGCAGCTGCTTTTCTCCCTCCTTTGTTGTCATACGGTTCTTCCCGTATTTTCTACCTCTGAATAAGGAATGCCTCCAAATGTTTACAGCGTGAAATCAAAAAAGCAACTTTTAGAGTTTCCTCCATTATGCAAAACACACATCATCATCAAAAAAAAAAACCATCAGTTAAATTAGTTACTAGTGATTGAATTTCTGGCATTCTTTAACAAATCCTGACAATTTCTAACACTGTCAATGATCTGTAAACGAACAAGACGAAATTTCAGACCTTCCTGGAATGACGTCTCAAGATGTGAAGGACACAGCGGTGTTATGTAAACATCTTTCCTTTTTTTTTTTTTGTTCCAGAGGGAGGCTGAAAGCAGCGTTACGTAAATCTTTTAAGCCTTTTCTCGGAGCCGAGCTTACGCGACCAGACATAGATGTTATAAATATGTTGCCCACTCTGCGCTCCGTCAAAGACACTTGCCAATCAATAGTGTCATTAGTCATCACTTGGGCCCAAGGAAAAACACTTGCGAATGAAGTAGCGGCGGTTTAGAGGGGAGAGAGAGGACACATCACAGCCAATACTCATCCTGACGAGAGTTTAATGATCGACCGCGCAGTGCTCAGGGAGACACTTCAGACTGTGTGCGCGTGTGCGTCTGCTACAGATGCATGAGGTCCAGCTGAGAGCAGGGGAAAGTACTAATTTATCTGTCTCACCTTCAAGCACACTTAACAACTCGCTTTTTCTTTCTAGCGCGCGCATTCCTCTCTTGCGTCCTTTTTTCCTTCTTTTCCGCATAATAAAAATCCTCAGTTCTTTATTGTTACACCATCTTCCTTCTTTACTTTTCCATCTGTTTCCCTCATATACATTCACACATTACATTGCAAAGTCTAATGTAAAGAAGAAAAAAAGAATAGGAGGTTTGTCTTCAATACAGTGGCCGAAATGGCCATCGCCGTTCCACCCTGTTTTTTGTGTGTGGCCACATACGTAGTACACCAAAGGTGGAGGAGAAGAGAACCGGTAGGTGTTTTAATCAGTGCCTGCACCTTCAAACTCAAGAGATGAAGGATCGTACCTATGTTTTATCATCTGAAAATCGTCCCCCGTCACCAAAGAAGCAAAACAGACACGCGACCTGCCTCTGGATAACATTTCATTCTCGTCCTCCACACATCAACCTTCTTAAACTGAAGTCAGAGCATTAACACATTGAAATACGAATAAACATACTTACATACTGTCACAGTTATTTATTCTCAGCATATTAATCATGTGACCCTCCCGTCTCTGGATAGTTGACAACTAGCCAGCTAAAACAACAACAGCTGCTTATGTTAACTGAGCGTCTAAAAAGTTTTAATTGGTAAGTGTCAAAGTCCAACAATGCTAGATCCAGCCCACTACCAGCAGCTAACAGCAGCTAACAGCGGCAAAAACAGCAGCGCTTACCAACAGAAAAGTTCAGAATATCCCCAACAACTCACAGCAGCATCACTGTCATCAGACAGAATTCGTATCAGACTCCTATTACAAAGTTTTACAGCCTCCTCCAGAAACGAGGACACACAATAACATCTGACATAAACAGTCGACTAACTGATCGTGTACTTGAACTGGGAGGCGTAAGAAAACAAAATTCAGTTGACGGCAATCTGTGATCTACTGACATCTAGTGGTGATATTTACCACACTGTACCTTTAAAGTCAGAAGCACCCATCATTCTCTCGGTGTTAAAAAAGGTGCCAACAAATAAGACAGACGACAATCGTGCAAACCAGCGTGGTTCTGCAGTACTTCCATCTAAAAAAGTCCACCGCAGCATGAAGGCCTTGACAGAGCAAGCTAGAATATAACCACTCAGTGTGAGCAAAGTGCCATCGCATTCTGCTTGTGCTAGTGTCGCTAACGTTAGCCATGCTTTGCAATCTGATGTGACATGGAGTGTGTGGGATTTTATGCGTGGTTCCACGTTTTGGCGATATTTGGAAGACTGTTTATAGAAGGATGTGATTCATGGCATCAAACGGGTCTTAAATACACACATAATTGTTATTGCTTAACTTAGTTCATTAGCTTGTTCTAAAATTAAACTGCTTTCTGACTGATAAGATGGGTCAGGTTTTTTGGTTCTGACTCGGAAAAATTAGGAAACTAAATTATCAGTCAGCAACATAGGTACTCTTTACTCCCTCATCGCCATGTCCTCCTGTTATTTTCTCTGCCTTTTTTTTTTAAACTTTCTTTTGCAATTTTATCCTCATTTTATTCACTTGCATTTCAATAAATTTGCTCCTGTTTCCTGTCATCCTTTATCTTTCATTGCTTTCCCCTTTCTCTGCCCTCTTTTCACATCTTTGCCCTGCCTTTCTCTTTAACTCCTTGCTCCTTTCTCCTCACCTCTCCATCTTCCTAACTCCTAATTGTCACCCGCAACCTCCACTCATCTCCCCTCTCTCCGCCATCTCCGATGCCCATCTCCTCTTCTCTCCCTCATTCCACTGCCACACGATTTAAGAAGCTCGTTAGCATCTGGGCCAATTAGGTGGGCAGCTGCTAACGAGACAGAGCGAGCATACATTACAGCGTTACGCTTCGGCTTTCTGCCTCCGTTGCTCGGCCGCTGCATGCTTGTCTATGAAATTTGCCTTTACTCCGCACGCTGCCTTCATTAGGACCGCCTAATTGTATCCTGACATTTACATTTTAGGGATATAATGACAGCTCTGGCTGTACAGGGAGAGGAAGAGGCTCACATTCCTACATTGCATTGAATGCTGTGTATTTATTAGTTTCCAGATTTAGAGATTGTATAGAAATAAAAATAATAATAATAATGATAACAATGAAAGCAGTTTAAGTAATTATGGTTGTTTGTTTTGGTAGAATTTGAGGACTTATTCCTGTAATATTCCTGTTACTGATTAATCACAATGAGAGAATAATGCACAATTTAACACCACCTTCTACACAGTCCCTCCTCCCTTTCCCAAAATTACTCAACTTTCTTTTGTGCTGTGACTCCAATAATTATCACATTGCACTCTTAATATGATTAGGATTATAATGGCATATGAGGACAACTCCAAGTTTTCCAGTATGTAATTAAAGTGTGAAGAGGAGAAGGGGAAAACCAGTGAGAAGGACGAGAGAACAATTAAAGAAAAAAAGAAAAATCGCCTCACTCGCTTTTGGGCCGTGCAACAGCGAGAGTAGGGGATGACGGACGGGAGAAGATAAAGGGAAAGGGCGACGCGCGAGGATGACGCAACCAACGTCCCGCCCCCTGGTGAGGCGAACGACCTTAAGGCAGAAAGGAGACTGACAGCGGAGCAATGACAACAAGAAACGAGGCAGATGAAAGGGAGATCAGAGGAAGAGAAGATGTGAGCTAAAAGAACAACAGAAAAGATCAGTGGAGAGGACGTGTCAGCTACAAGAGTAAAATTACGTGAGGGGAGAAGATCTGTGGGCTTACCAAAAAAAAGAAAGTCATTAAAAACAGAGAAGAAAAGGGTGCTGCTTAGAGGCTTTGATGATTTACTCTTATGTGTTCTGCACTGCTGAGGGAAGAAAACATGAAGGCCAAACAAGAAAAGCTTTTAAATAAAAACACACTGAGGTAAATGGAATAAAGAATTAATATAAGTCGGGAGCGTTAAATTAAGACTATTATTCCAAGTGATCATGCCTTACCTTTAGGAACTTATACAAGAGGAATGTGAACCAGTTGGTCAGCATCTTCTCAGCAACAGACTCGGTTCTGATGCAAACAGAGAAAAGAACGCAGAAACACAACGCTTAAAGGAAACACTTTAAGCACCTAATATGCAACAACAATAGACCAACAGAGCTCTGATATCTCTGATAAAAGAAAAGATTCTCAGCCCTCATAAACATGAAGCAATTCTTTTATTAAAGGTTTATTTATTCAAATAATTAATCATTAAAGAAAACATGCTCAGTATAAACTGAATGTATACCAATCTAGTAAGTTTCATTTCACCAGAGTCCCTTACATTTAACGTGTTACATTATTACATTGTGACAAAATTACATGGAAAATTTTCAAATCTGTACTGCAACTTAAGAAAACACCAGCAAACAGAAAAACGCTATAAAAGCACGCAAAACGCAACAGAAGTTAAATAAAACACAATGGAAAAAACATTTCATAAAACACGACAGAAATGTTTCTGGGGACACAAAAATGTGACGGAACAGCTGCAGAAGTGACAGAAAGCAAAAGGATCGCAGCGAGACACGCTTAAAAGAAGAGGAGCATTCATCGTGTTGTGACGGAGATGTGCGCATTATATAATACTGATACAGTATTGTAGATCCTAGAAGCCTTTTAGTTGCTTACTGTTAGCTTTTCATTTCCGCAGCTGGTCCGTCACATTATTGTCTTCCCCAAAACTTCCATTATGTTTTATGAGTTCTGTTGTGGCATTTGTTTCTGTTTCCCTTGTGTTTTTGTGCTTTGTATTTGCTGCGCATTTGAACTCTCTGCAGAAAGAATGACATCATATGGTACTCATTACAAAAGCAGTATTTAAGTCTGGTTGGAGTGAAGGAGCTGCTCTTGATTTCCAAAGAGTTGTCCGAAAGAAACGACATGGACATGAGGATTTGTTATGGTAAGTCTTTTCTAAAAACTAACTAATGAAATATAACTATATCCTAGTAGACAATAAAGTGCTTCTCAAATTGATTAGAGCATTTGTCATAGAAACAAGAAAACACAAATATTTTAGAAATTTGCAAAAAGACTTGTTTAAAATTGAAAACTACTGAATTCACATCTTTATACCCAAATTTGAGCTGAAACACTGAAACTTTTCTGAGAAGTCAGAAATTAAGCATAACGTTTAACCGCCTTAAGAATGCAAGTAAATAACTGTAATTTGGCATCTTAATCAAAAAGGAATCATGCGTTTTTGTAAAAAAAGCACATTTGAACATTCATGGATCGCAGTACTCATATTTCAGAATGAAAAATATCACCATTTTGACAAAGAACTTGCACATACATCTGGCATCACCCAGAGAACTGCTGCTCACTGGATATTTTCTTGTTTTTGGACTGTTCTCTGTAAAGGCGAGAGATGCTTGTGTGGGAAAATCCCAGCAAATCAGCAGTTTCTCAGACTCACAATCACCTTTCCTCCACATTCTGATACTCGCTTTGTACTCCTCGCCCTGTCTACATGCCTAAGTGCACTGAACTGATCCATGTAATCAGATATTTGTGAGAATTACATGTCAGCATTAATAAATTGCGTGCGTGAGTGTATAAAGCTAGCATCAACCACATAGTGATTGCATTTACAGGAGCGGTTAAGAACTACGATTTCCTGCTTGTTAAGACGTTAATCTCTGGTGTTCTGCTGATTTCCAGACTTCAGAAGGTGGACTGTCAAAACTGAACACTTAGTTCAGAGATCCACAGATTTTCCTGCTGTTCATTATGCTAATATTGCTTTGCTGGAAGATAATGATTTTAATGAGCAAAGTGAGCAGAAATATAGATTCGGTTCATTTGCAGTCAAAGTTTTATATAAACTAATACTTAGAAATACATGAATGGGTCTGAAAAGTAAAATGAGAGAAAAGGAAAGAAAAGTAAACTAAGTTTACATTAAAGAAATATCCTTTTTTAAATAACATGCGTGTGCTGACTTTACTTCCTCACCTCCTTAGCAGCAGTTTGGGATGGTTTTTGCTCTCCAGGTTTCTGTCTATCAGGTCGGATAACAGCTGTTTCAGGACCCCGGTGGCATACTCCATCTCCCCCTGCAGGGCCGTCATGATCAAAGACGCCACATTGCCTCGATCCCGCATTGAAAATGACCTACAAATACACTCAAAGTTTAAAAAAAAAGATCCTTTACAAGTGCTAGACCTTGTTTTTGTTTAGCCCCATCTGAATTGTTCCTCGAAATACGTACGCGCCATTAACCTCATAGCAATTCATTTAAATATTAATGCACATTTTATCTTAATTAAACTCTGTTTAGTCATAAAACATTTGGCTAAGTGCCTTACAGTATCTGTAGAGCTCCTAAAATGTGTTGCTGCTTTCATAAACGTACCTTAGCTTTTCTTTTCTTGTTCTCTTGATGCCGAGCAAAGCATTCATGTTTGTAAAAGCACACGTTCCCACCATATTACCCAAAAATGGAACAACACATATGAAATAAATCAGTAAATAATGACAAACCTCTGGGCCTCTAGGGTTCGTATGAACGTCAGCAGGAAGTGCTTCTTTGTCAGCAGCTGGCCGAACAGGGTGAGCGCCTTCTCAACATTGGCAGGGACCTGGAGAGGTTGGGTGTTGTGGACAGGGTTAAAGGGCTGCTTCATGAGAGATCACTTCAAATAATGAGGTCAGAGGTACGTGAAAGTAATCGCGTTGAGGCAAAGGCTCAGGCTTCGCACTGCTCTAAAATTAGTAGATCTGTATGATATCAGTGAATATTCCTATTATGGTCCCAGGCACATAACGCTGGCTGTGAGCACAGAAGCTCCCCGAACCTACTGTTTAAGTCTTGTGTTGACGAGGGGCAGCCAATCAGAAAGCAGCCGGCTTAAAAGGGAAGGGGTGCTAAAACAGCTTGTTTCAAGCAGTGAATGCACATTTTTGAATTGTGAAACACTGAAAGTTGCTCTAGTAGTCCAAAAAGGAAAACATACAATCACCAATAAGCATAATAGGTCTCCTTAAGCCTTGGATTCCTTCAGTTGTCCAATTCTTCAACAATATCACAAAGGACTGGGATACGCACAGTACAAATAATAAATCTATTACTCACTCGGGGCAAAGAGAGATTCCGAACACGTCTGCAAGCAGACATATGATGAGCTCTGATTGGCTTGTTAAACAGCGAGGTAAGACTGATTGGCTACTCTCCTCTCCTGCTGTGCTGCCGTGCGGCGTGTGTTCCACTTCAGATGATTTCAGCGGACAATTTTGACACGATTGTCTTCTTGACATCGGGGTCTGGGGTGTGTGTGCGTGGCTCAAAGCATCCTCCAGTTGAATATTGATAAGACGAGAATTTGAATTTACGGTCCTGAGCGGGCCGCGCACAAGCTTCAGCCATCTCACGTTATCTCTGACTGCGACATTAGCGTTTAAACTTGACTTGTTTTGTATAATCACACCTGCTAGTGGGCTGAATATGTTATACTACTTAAAAGCCCTTAACTGAATCTTTTAAAAACCCGCCGTCACATCAGGAACTTTAGACATTTTAGAAAGTTCCTTGAACAGATAAAAAGCAAAAGTCTAATCAGACCGGCCTGAACCAGCCAAGCATGAGAGGGAGTCCTCTGTCAAACAGAGCGGGAGGGAAAAGATGAAGAGGAGTACAAGGAAGGATGAAGCATTAGGGCATAGCAGCATTGTGTATGTGTGTGTATGTGTGTGTGTGTCAGGGTTGGGTACAGAGGTGCACCCTGCTTGTTCCACTGGCTGGCACCTGTCACTACTTATCAACAACACGCGAAGCCCCCTGAAGACGCCTTCCTGACGCTCACTCGCTCCATCTTCCTCATCGCTTTAATTCTCCCTCTCGCACTTATTTTTGACTGTTTCACATCCCTGGTCTCTCTCTCTCTTGTTTTAATTTCTCTCCCCCCTCTTTGGTGTTGTGTGTCATCCTTGCATACACACACACATCACATCTACCACTCCCCCCTCTCTTCTGCTTTCTGTCGTCATCCTTTTGTACCACTGTAACATCTATTCTTTCTCTCCTCCGACATGCCATAATAAAGTGTCTGGGCCTCTCTGTAAAGTGCTAAATGAGATTTTCGGCCTCCAGGGTGGATAGTGAGTGCGATGTGTGCGCATGTGTGTGTGCGTGTTTGAAAAAAGAGGGAGTGTGAGCGAGATAGAATGAGATTAGACAGATGGAGATGCATGTACGTACTGCCCAGGCAGGGTCTTCACCAATTTTTCCAAGACAGATTTAAGGAGGGTAGATTCACCTATCTGCAAGACTGTGTATGTATGCTTGGATGTGTGTGTGTAGATGTGTCACGTGGCTGTCAAGCTTAGGGGAGAGAGCAGTCACGCAGTGCAATAAAGCTAGGAGCATTGGTTTACCCAAGTCATTGGATTACAGCGGCAACCCCTGGGGGCAATACAGACGGTTACGGAAGGAAGTCTAGACATAACAATAAAATACGTAAGCACCTTTTACCTCTATGCCTGCCTGACACCCAATGTTAAGGGTGTACCCACACTTTTGGGATTTTGGCTCATGGAAAACTAGAGTTTAAACATGTTCTGTTTGTGATGTAATCCTAAAACAATGTACTGTAAATCTTAACTGTGCTTACATACACATACAAATCACATTAGGACAGCTGCTCTCAGAGAGACTGTCTCTGCAGGGTAAAGTTAATTTCTTAATTTTATACGAATATAAACTTTTCCACATTCTGTCGAGATCCTAGAAGCTATTGTATCCTCATATGTTATTATATGCATACGGCTAATTGGTTGATCAAAATGACTAGGCCTGTTTTCTAATGAAGAAAAATAAAATAAAACCCACAGACTGTATATAAAAGATGGATTTTGCCACTGATTGTCACCCAATGAGCCCACAGACGGTATAAAAACAAAGACGCAACTTCGTCGTTGGAAAAATGAAACCAATGTGCTAGTGCCTTAAACCTGCATTCTGGTTGACCACCAGATGGCGAAAGCTGTTCCAAGAAGTTGCAAAAAGACTTCTGGTTGTATAGAAGTCCATGGGAACACAGCTCTCTGCCTTAATGTTGGTAAATACTTTCCTGTTGAGTTTATGGACTCACTTTTGGGACATATTAAAATAAAAAAAGTATAAAAATGGAGGATTATCCATGGTCAAATGACTTGTGACTGAAAAGTCGTTAGTCAATGAGCAAGTCGATTCACAATCAGACCCGCCTATCTTCAACGGCAGAAATGCTCATCTTAAAGCTTCAGAACGGGACTTCAGAAAACAGCAGATGATGTCACTGTCCATCTTTTATAGTGTGGTCTATGGTGAAATGTTGGCGAGAAGCCTCAAGCTGAGCATTTTTGTCATCATGGTGTATTGCAATCGCAGGAGTGGCTCTCATTTAGAAAACAAAGAACTCTACACACTCCTATGGTAGTAACTTGTCAATCAGTATGTTTACTACAATTTAGAAAACGTGAGAAGAAAATCATTAGAAAGAATGCAGGTTTTGGCATGGCCTCACTTCCAGATCTGGACAGTCCATGAGTAAAAATAGAAACCCTTACAGTAGCAAAGTGGGTTTTCAAAAACCGCAATCTGTGTAGAGGCTAGGTTCCAATAACTGATTCCATTTTGGATCTGGTTTCCTTTCTTCAAAATACCTGGATTTATTAAGCTCTGATGGAGACAAATCTCTCATCTAACCTCACTGCCAGGGATTATAACAGCTAACGGCTGTTAATTCCATCATGGGCATAATGAAACACATCGTTGTGTCTTAATAAAATGCTCTGTTAAGCCTGTATTGAAACAAAGATATTTTCATATATATCAAATTATACATATACAGACTCACACACACACACACACACACACACACACACACACACACATATATATATATATATATATATATATATATATATATATATATATATATATATATACATACACCCTCTAAAATACTTAATCAACATCTATGTTAGGCTGCTCTTTCAATACAAATAACACTGGGACAAAAGAAAGTGATTTTCAACCTAATTAAATTTCTGACTTGGAACTAATTTAGATTTGTTAAACTGTCTTGTTAAAAGAAACACAAAGGGAAAACAAAGAAGTACATTTCCCACTACTACATTGCTGTTGTTCTAGATGCTCTAAGGGCTCTGTGTTCGTTCAGATTTAACATTATCTGTAGTTTGGAGATACAGATTGATAGTCTGTGCTCATAGCCAAAATTGTTGCCTTTCAAAAATAACTCGGGGTGAATCACAGAAAGGAATAAAAAAAGAGATACCAATGACAGCTATGACACCGCCCAGGGGGATTTTTTTTCTCACAATATGAATCCACGTTCTGGATTAGAGCGATTAAATTAAGCTGTAAAAGGTCAAACAAATTACTCCTCGACTCCAAAAAGTCAGTGCTCCAATCAAAGCCAATGGAGCAGCACCAGATTCTACATCTTAATGATACTGCTGATTGCAAACTTGGCTCTCTGGTTTTCAGTTTCGGAGGGGAGTAGTTTATGTTGACATACTATTAATTCTCCTTCCCTTGGTCTCAGCGGTAAGACGTCTTTATAAATCAGGTTCACTATTTCAATTTGGCTGTGCTGGCAAGGAGTTTGCATATACTGGTTCATTTAATAACTTTACAGTGATTTATAATGCCAACAACAATCCTAGGAACTGTGAATCTTATTTTCTTTTTGCTTTGTTCACCTTCGTCTTTCTTGCGTCTTTTTTAACGTTTCTTACATAACATTCTTTTTCAGTCAATTCAAAGCAATACTTACTGTATAACTCTTTTTATCTACATCAAAAGTTTCTGTCCCTTGAGATCCGACTAATGATGATACTATGGCTCTTGAACATTCATTCACATTCATTGAGACAAGCTGAATACATTAAGAAGAAGTAGGTAAAATATAGGTTATGTGATTGCTTTAAGGTGTACAGCGTCTGGAGTTCTTGTCACATCTCAGGCTTTGTAAGAGTCCTTCCTTTGATGAAACCCGTCATGGGATAATGGCTACAAAAGTTTCCAGCAGTAAATCTAGTGGGACAGTTTTAATGCCAATAAATAGAACTTTCAGAATACTTCTAGGGCAAACTTTTGTCAGTGCTAAACTAGGTGAACTACTTTAAGTAAAGTGGCAGCTGTATGTGTCCATGTTTGGTGTTAGTTTGTTAGTATAGCCTTATATGTTGTTAGTTGTTTCAGTCTCAAGTTTGGTCGGTGGTGTACTGACCCGTACCTCCATCTCCTTAAGCACAGGATGGTCCTCAATCCCAGGGAAAAGAACCCTCATTGCATAGGTCCGATAGTCTAGGAAGGGAATCCCAGCTCCATCCAGCTCCTGGGTAAGCTCGTGGATGTCTGTCTGTAGCTCGGCGAAAGCTATAGATGGAGAAGAGATAATTGGTCATTATCTGTATGACCGAGCAGCAGCGCTGCCTTGATGTTTCATCATGTGTTAAGTTGCCCAGTTAGCAGAACAACGAATGATGTGTCTCAGTAGCTAGTCCTAACAGCTCACTCATACTAGCACTTTAGCTGGTGAAATTTACAATAAGATCACTTGATTTCATGGTAACTACCACAATGAGTGAAATAAAGCCAAATATAATTTTTCAATGTAAAAGCAAACGTTATGGAAGTGAAAAGGTTGATTTTTGGTCAAACAATAAGCTAGCTTCCTCAATTAAAGGACCTAGCATGACTTTTTACATATGTTTCTACAGGTTTATTTAACTACCCAGTCTCTGTAAAGAGACAAGGATTTCAGACAGCACAAATACATGTTTTGAATGAACAGTGTAAAATTCATAGTGGGAATTTATGCTGCTAACGTAAAGTCAGTTCCTTAGCCATTAGCTTAAAATTTTTCAGGGGCTAACTGGTTCTGGCTTGAAACATCTCAGGAGTTAGAGCTGTTCAACATCAATGCCACCAAGACTATAACCCTCATACTTTACACCACCAAATGTGCAATTATTATCCATCGTTACATGGATATGTATTGATGTATGTGTATGTATTTTAAAGAACAACAATATTTTATTATCACGTTGCTGCTGAAGCACAGCGAGTAGCCATTAGTAAGACTAACAATTGTAAGAGTGAACAATCATAAAATTGGTTGTGAGTTATATTCATGAAAACTGTTGTAAAAGTGTATATTTTAACCTATAACAGGATCTTCTACTAAACTTAACCTGTAGTTTGGTAGCAAGTAAAATATTGGCCCTAGCCTCCTGGATGAAAGTCTTTTTTAATCCCAGAAGACTAATGTCAGGTGATTTTCACCCACGACTAAGTGATAGTGTTACAAAACTCACATTAGTGTTCTAGGGTAAACTGTTAGGTATTTTGGTGCACAGAAAATGTGTAAAAAATCTAACTGACTAAAATTTTTACACACGTAATAGTCTAACTGAGAGAGTCATAACAGCGATCAACAAACACTGGATGTAAGGATAGTGACACAGATGATTCTATGCTATATATATCTACATATGGGTCAGATGAGGTGCTTGCCAGAGGCAAAGAAGGGAAAGCAATTCAGGAAGACAGCACAACCGCTGCAGAGATTTCAGGTAGAATGTCTCAACCTTAGAAAAAGAGCTAGACATTTGGATTGAGAATTAAAGGTCAGCAATGATTTTTAAAAAAAGATGCTTGCAAAGGAAGTAAATGAGGACCAAAATGCAGATAAGAGAATCACAAGAATATACAGACACTAAATCATAATAAGAGATACACAATCAGCAATTTAGTTATATTCAGTAAAGGGCACATTATTATGTGTGGATGAGAAAGCATAAAATAACTGTATGATTTTGTGTCTAACTAAGTGCATTCAGGTATACATAGATCTGAAGATCTGAAGACACTAAAATATATATTTCACTGGCAGACAGGGCTAAAAACCTAGTTAACCAAATCCATTCCTTGGAGTCTTGGTCCTGACAATGTCAGCCTTTACTTATCCTGAAAAAAGCCCAAAAACAATGAAGCTTAAATGGAAATCCTGCTTGGGGAGAGAGAAAAGCAAAAACAGGAGACAGAAAACAAAGTTCCTGGAAAGGAAAGTCAATTAATTGCATGAGTGGATAATTATTAAGAAAGCAACGGATGAGTTTTCATGCATAATTTCCCCCAGCTGTTATTGGACTGTTTGGTCCACAAGAGAAATAGAGAAGAGGGGAAGCAGAGAAGTTGAAGGAAAGAAAGGGAAAGACGAAGAAAGAAAGATCAGGAGGTAAAGAATTGAGAATGGAAAGCAGACATTGGATTGAGGGTATAAGTAATTAGGAATAAGGGTAAAAGACAAAAAAAAGGCAGCATGGGAGAAGCAGCATGAAAGATAAAGGCAAAGGCAAGAGTGACAAGAAGACAGGGAAGGAAAATGGCTTGAAAAATGGTCAAGGAGACACAAATTAGATGTAGGTTTTCTTTCAAGTCCCCACTTCATTTTCCACTCCACTTCTTCTCTCTTCTATCTATTAATCAGGCTCTTATTTACTGGCCAAAGGGTAAATCTGCTTAAAAGCATCTTAGCAGGCAGACCTAGCGAAAATACGGTTTCAAAAAATATCCTCCTGATCAGCTGATACAAAACAAGACATAACAAAACCGCAAGCGCAGTTCAAAGCAGGGCCATAACCTTTTCTCAGCCGCAGCCACGGCCATGAACGGCTCTTGAACTATGACAGAGCCATCAGCCTGTACTGTGTAGTGTGTTTATTTCTGATGAAATGCTCATCCCTTACACGCTAAAATGTGTGTTGTACGACAAGCACAAGTAGCACAAGAGACAAAATGTCAGTGTTGCTAATAGAAATATCCCGACTTTGAATATTGGATCGGGTTTTTTTGTAAATCAGTGTAGAGGATAATTTTGAAACTTTTTTTGTTGGTTTTCACTGATGAAAATTAAAGTGCAGCGTTTGTTCAGAGAGGCCAAAAAGTCAAGCTCAGCTGTAATCCCACCAGATCATCGAATCTGAATGGCAACCTGCCATCAGCTGATGACTTCCAGAAATCACATCAGCAAATCTCATCTAGAGCGCTTTTTAAGATTCTTTAGCAATGACCACAGATGCTGCCCATCTTCAACATCCACCCCAGCGCCCCACTTCATCCTCTCTGACCTAATGTCATATACACTCACTGTCCACTTCATTAGGTACACCTGCCAAACTGCTCGTTAAAGCAAAGATATAATTAGCTAATCACATGGCAGCAACTCAGTGCGTTTAGGCATGTATTCATGGTCAAAACAGCTTGCTGAAGATCGGATGCATGACGCCATCCTGCCTGGTATCAAAGTTCAGGATGGTATTGGTGGTGTAAAGGTGCTGGGGATGTTTTCTTGACAGTCTTTGGTCCAACCAACTGAGCAACATTTAAACACCACAGCCTACCTGAGTATTGTTGCTGACCGTGTTTTCACCAACCTGCTGCTGCTGACCATGTCCATCTCCCTATGAGCACAGTGCACCCATCGTTTGATGACTGCTTCCAAGAGGATAACACACAAAGCCCAAATTATCTCAAGATGATTTCTTGAACATGGGAATGAGTTCAGTGTACCCAAATGGCTTGCACACTCCACCAGACCTCAATTTAACAGAGCACCTTTGGGATGATGTGGAAAATGCATCATGGACGTGTAGCCAATAAATCGGCTACAAAAATGCACGATGCTTTCATGTCAGTGTGGACCAAAATCTCTGCAGAATGATCTAGCATCTTGCTGAATCCTGCCGTGAAGAATTGAAGCTATTCTGAGAAAAAGGAAAAACGGGATCCGACCTGGCCAGTGAGTACATCTTGTTTTTGATGCCTCCCATGTTCTGTGCTGAGTCTAACTGCTGCTCTCTCTGGCTTATGTTTTCCACATATGCACATTTGGAAGGTTGAGAAAGTCCCAGAACAGAGCCATGCTGCCAAATATAAATGAATGCAGGCAGAAATATTAATCTCCTTTTGACTGTAGTGGTCCCGACTGAACTAAGTTAACCACAGGTAAAATTCTGACACTCTGAAATATAGCTTTTTGATTTGTGCTGTTTTATTATTATTATTAAACGTGCTGTGAGATTTTGTGACTGCAGGGTATGGTGTTCAAATAATCGGATATTTTATATCTATATAAAAAATGTCGCTCAGTTCCAATTTTCTGCTCTGTTGCATCTAAAAGTGTATTTTTTTCTGCAAGAAGACAATGTTTACTGCAGCTGACAATAAAGAGGGCCTTGTGCCAAAGAGAGAGCTCGGGATGTTTCACTTTTTTAAGATTAGGTTTAAAACTTTCCTTTTTGATAAAGCTTTTAGTTGGGACTGTCTGTCTATTAGTCTACTGCAAACACTGTCTCTTTCATGTGTTTCTGATGAGTAAACACACACACACACACACACACACACACACACACAAAAGACCTCAATCAACACAAAGTCTGGGAAATGAAGTGTAAAAATGCCACAGCATTAAGTGTGCTCAAACTAGCATGTGGACAGTGCCTTACCATGAATTGGTTTAAAAGTTCATTTGCATTTTTTTGCCTGTTTACTTTATACGGGACTCTTTATCAGGTCTTTTAACCCTTAACAGTGATGCAGTTGGGTCTGTAATGTGTGTATGCATGATGGCTAATACAGTACACCACAGCTTGTGTACAGTGTGATATCCACCTCTTACAGATGACTGATCCAAAACGTCCTGTTCCCCCCTAAAGACTGTTAGAAGGCTGCCTCACACATATAAACTTCCTTTTGCAATCACAGGGATAGTCAGCCGCCCACTTCATCTGCTCCTCCGCCCACATGCGCTGTCTTACCTCTATAGGCCAGCTGGGAGTGCAGCAGGCGGGGCGGGGTGCTTTCAGGGTGGGTGGGAACGAGGACATGCTTCACTTCCTAGGAAAACCGAGCGCTGTTGTCTTCCCGTTGACTTCAACGCTCGCCTGTCGGCCTACTGTTGTAAATAGCGGAACTTTTTCCAGTCGTGTTTCGTGAAAAACACAAATGACAACATCTTAAGCTGAGGCGACGCGACAAAGAAGAAACACGTACCTGGAAATGTCACCGCGGTCAGGATCGCGCGTGCAGCGATCGGCCTGAGAATGTTGCACTTTGAAAAACAACACTCGTGTAGTTTTTGTTTGACAGCTGCTCCCTGGCAGGTGTTGTGACTCTGTGTCATGACCGCAGTGTAATCGTATCATAACTCTGTAGCGTGGCTGCGTGCGCCCGTGTTATTATATTGAGTGTAAACACCTGGATTGTCCACACATCAGTCATCCACACTCTGCCGCTGACTCTCGCGCTTTTAACCCAGTTTCTTTGTCTCAGTTTCTCACTCACAATATTTCTCTCACTTCTCTGCAAATAATCCCCTTGTTAGCTTGACCTCAGATGGGCCTCTCACACTATCTACTTTCCAGCCGTGTGTGCGCGCTCTCCGTCTTTCTGACAGTCTTGCTGTTGAGCTGCGTTTTCACTCGGAGGTATGGACAGATGACTGACACGTTAGACTGTGCTCTCCACCACCATCATTATCAAAACAGGTGTCCATTCCTCCAGTGGAGACCCAGATGCCAATCCATGCTGAGAAGCACTGGAGCTGTGCTGTGAGGCTTGTGGTGGAACAACCTCTTGCTGAGATGCTTTACAGTGGCTTTCCTCTAATTGACAGGCATCTGTGTGCCGTTTACAGTTTCACCCCGGAGTATCAGTAGAGCCGAACACCTCGTGCTATCCATACAGCACGATTTGTTTCTGTTTAATTGTTCTGTAAAATTCTGAACATTACATCATCATTTTCTGTTGCGCTTCTATTGGCATATTTCATCTCTCCCAGAACAGCGTCATACTGCCAAATATAAATGACTACAGATAAAATAACAATCTTGCTTTGACCCTGGCAGAAATATCCTTTAACACTGCTCAGCATGTACATTTCCTATTATTAAACTTCAAAGCCATTTTCAGGAAGCCTTGTTGTATACTCGCTCAGCTCGGCAGACTCCCACACTGTGATCAATGTCATTGCCAGTTGCTGACCTTTAAAACAAGTTTACTCAGGCAGTGAGCGGGTACAAATAGATTAAGAAAGTCTAAAGTGCTTTGAGTGGCAAAAGTGTAATTTATCTAGTCTGTGACTACCATCTACTTTAACTAGATGAATGGCTTATGAGATACCTGGAAAAAATATGGAGTCAAAATAAGTCAAAAATGCATGAAAAAAAATCTAAATCACGGCCTCCCATTTTGTTTCTTTTTGTGGCAGTTTTTAGGGGTTTACATAATTCAATTCAAGCTTTATCAAAAAGAAAAGTTGTAAGCCTAATCTTAAAAGTAGAGAGGGTGTCTCTCTCTTTTGAATTTAGCCTGAAAGTTGAAGCTCTACCTCCCATTCTACTTTTAAATATTGTAGGAACCACAAGTAAGCCAGCGGTCTGAGAGCAAAGTGCTCTATTGGGGTGATATGGTAATATAAGGTCAATAAGATAAGATGGGGCCTGATTATTCAAGACCTTGTATGTGAGGAGCAGGATTGTAAATTCAATTCTGGATTTAACAGGAAGCCAGTGAAGAGAAGCCAACATGGGAGAAATCTGCTCTCTCTTTCTAGTCCCCGTCTGTACTCTCGCTGCAGCATTTTGGTTCAACTGAAGGCTTTTCAGGGTGTGTTTAAGACAGCCTGATAATAATGAATTACAATATTCCAGCCTAGGAGTAATAAATAAACAATTTTCAATAATTCTTATAATTTTCAGCTTTACTCTGAGACAGGACATTTTTAATTTTAGAGATATTGTGCAAATGCAATAATTCTCTGCAGTAATAATTCTCTGCAAATACAAATAATAGAACTACATACTCAGCTACCCCTGCAGCGAGTCTCACAGCTTGCAGATTAACTTCAATAATATTAGACTGGCCACGATAGTCCTTGTTCTACGCTTCAGTCTAAGGGAGCCTGGAGTTCTCCATCTGCTATAGGATGTGGGAAGAATACTACTTCAGCTCATACTAGATCCAGAGCAACAAAGGGACTACTGTTCCTAGCTGCAACCCAAGATGCTGAAATCAGAGTACGTGACACCGTGGAATGAACATCTCTCTGGGTAAGCAGCTGAATAACATCCTCCACAACAGCGATCTGACCAGCAATCCAGCCAGAAGGGGAGACACAAGTGAGTGTACGTGTTAGAGCTAGCTAGAGGTAAGAAAGCAGTGAGCATTGATTGAACATAGATGTCATCTTCCTCACATATTGATAAAAACAAGTAAGTAGCTAAAAGAAACCAATAAATATGCTCCTGACAGCTGTTAATACCACTGGACAGTTCACCCAAATGCAGTTTAGTAAACACTGTACATGCTAAAACACAAGCAGGAAATTAGCTTAAAATAGGAGTACTAGTAACATATAAAACATTAACCACTATACTTTGCCTGTCTTATGATCACTATATAGTTTCCAGGCAACCAACGGAGAAACCGGCAAGCCACGGTAGTCACGCAAGAAAATTAAACCCCCATTAAACATCTCATCTGTGCACTGTAGCTTCGAGGTACTGAACAAACAAGGTAGGAAATGTTCATTTGTGAAGTTTAGAGAGCATGTAGGCAGGTTTTATTAGATAAACTTTAGATAAATGCAAGCTGTTTCGATTTACTTTCCTTCTTTATGCTATGCTAAGCAGCTCCCCAGCTAAAGCTTTACAGTTAATGCACAGATATAAGTGCATCAGTTTTCTCATCTAACTCTCAATAAAATGATGTAATAAAATGTGATTTCTATTCAAATTGGAGTTTAAAAACCTTTTTAACTGTAGTGGATTGTTTTATATTTTATCCTATTTCTGCTGAAAGATACCCATCTTTTTTCTTATTTTTGGTCTTGTTATTTTCCAATAGTGCAAGGGTAAAAGCTGGATCCACACTGCTTCTACAGCCTACCTTCTTTACACTCCAGGGCCACTCTGGACTCCAGGTTGTCCATTTGAAGCTGTAGACGTTTCAGGGTGCGGTCAGCGTCCCTCGACTTCCTCTTATAGGCTATCAGCACGGCAATGATGACCAACAGCAGCAAGCCGCCGCCCCCTCCGATGCCGATGATGGCGGGAAGCGTTAGCAGGCTGTCAGAGTAGATGTGAAGCGTCCCGGGAGAGTACTCGAACCCACCCGCACGGATCTGAACACACACAAGTGATAAAGAAATGGTCAGAGAAGGAAACAGAAATCAACTCCCACATACTGACGCTCGTTCACAATAGAGCTGCTCAGTAAAACCTGTGTTCTTCTGGCGGCCACCAAATAGCTGCACCGTTGGAGGCGAGTGTTTAGCGCGTTGCTCAAAGGCAGAGCCAAGGCAGTTGTTAAGAGCTGAGAAATTCCTACTTACTTGCTTTCCCCTACACAGTCTGGGGATTTGCACTAGCACCTCAGCGCAGAGAGCGAGAAAGAGAGAGAAAACAACCGGCGGTCATTTCTCCAGCAGCAGATGGCTTGAGAATAGACGAGGTGGTCTGAAGAGATCAAAAGTTGCTGGTCTGATGAAAGAGAAGCTGCTTGACCCAATTTCTTCAACAACGATCATTAAAGTTTGATCTGTTCTGTACTCGGACTAAACAGTCAGATCTCTGACAGGCTTATACTGTGGAGGCTTACATCACCATCGCTGCTCTGAACATTTCTTGTAGGAAAGGTTTTCGATTCTTGCCTTTAGGGGAGAAGCTTCAGAGGGCTTTGATAATGAAGATCTCACAAGCTAGCTTGCTCCTTTGCTTTAATGCGGCGTTATCCGCAGACTCGATGTTTGGGTTAGATATTTTGTTGTTTTTGTCCTCATTTATCACTGTCAACTTTAATAAGCTGATAGAGGTTAGAGCACATATACAGCGAGACTTTTAAAGCAGCGCGGTAGAGGTTGATGCAGACGGTGTTAAAGTCACACACACATCCACTCATAAAACAACCATAACACACTTCCAGGGCCCACACACTTATATACTACATGCGTACGTGCACACACAGTATAAGTAATCAAACAAAGTAATCACCAGCATTTAAATCTCTCCCCAAGGAACCATGGTAATTATGGGAAGTCAAACATTTCTTTTTTTTTTTTATGACTAACTACATTTACATAAGCACAGTGTGTCTCATTGAAAAAAAACATACATATACACACACAGCAGTGGAATCCATCAAATCAAGCAATCCACCAGGGGGGTTGATAACTGATTCAAATGAGGTGCGATTATGCACTTTGAAGTTCTTGTAAGTGCACTTTCATGTTAACATTATCAAAGTGTGATTAAAAAAAATAAAATAGAGAAGCTGTTGTATCAATAGCAGTGTAGTCAATACCCACAAATTAAATGTGCAGTAGTAAAGACAATTAGACTGGCTTTGTGTAAGATTATGCGGCCCAATTAGTTGTGTGGACACGATCGGTTTGCAAAGGAGACTGCGCTAAATTAACTTTAGCAGGAGTTGGGATTAGTTACCTGGGAGAGAGAGGACTTTAAACATATTTAAAACTGCTGAATTAATTTTTTGGTAATAACGATGGGCTCCATAGTGTGACAGGAGTTGGTCAAAGTAATGAACACACAGACAATTAATAGTGCATATGTGCATTTATTCCCCCTTTTGGTTCAACGTAGCATTTATTATCTTGTGCTTCCTAACCCTCTTTAACATCTTGATTCCTGCAGCGCTCATTAATGCTTTCCTGCACGATGGGGATTTATTTTTCTGTGGCCAAGTTCTAATGTACCTGCCCAGCACCAAACAGCAGACAGCTAAATTGGCAACCAGCTGGTGGACACGGCAAACTCTCACTATGGAGAGTGTGAATGTAATTTTTATTGCGCAATAGCAATGTTTTCACATGTCACTACTAGCCATTAGCGGTCAATTACCATGGCTGTGAGATTAAAATAAATAAATAAACTTCAGCATTTAATGGTTGGAAATTATCATCTGTAAAGACGGTTATAACTATACAGCACCTAAGGCTAACAATAAGGCCCTATTTTCTTAGCAGCTGTATGCAAGTCGATTGGGTAGCAATGGGGCAATTTTGCTTTTTGTGTATTTTAAGTAAGCAGTTCAAAGTTTCGTTCCACATAATCAAAAGTGATAAAGCTAGAGCGTAAATCATTACATTTATGGGTCAGTAGCACTAAAGTAAACAAACCTCCTTGTGGCTAGTTGATGAACAAGCGCAAGCAGTCGCAGCGACCAAGTGGCGGTCCAGAGACGGAGCGTGCAATCACTCTTAGACTCTCTTAGATCACTCTTAGACAGATTGGTGAAGGTATGCAAATATTTGTCATCTCAATAAATGCAGATTCCCAACATGTGAGGTTCTGGCTGGACTCTGAACATAAGCAGTTAATGAGAATTTTTCTTCAATGTCAATTTCTGTGTATGTAGACGGCAAAAGATGTGCAATTTTCAGCGACTTATCACAGTTAATTGCCATATTATTAAGATCATACTCACCAAAACTGAGTAAAACTAATAGTTTACTTGGGTACTTGAACAAAATGAAGTCAACATTAATGTTATGGGTAATAGTTGTAATTCTACAGTTATTTGAAATTGGAAGTTGGAATTTCTGCATTTCCACCCCCTCACATTAGGATTTTGAACTCTCAATGTTGGACTTCACAGTTGGGATTTTTAACTACCCCCGAGTTAGACTTTAAACTGTCAGAGCAGCTGTAGTAATCCTAACTTCACAACACGGCAGTGCAAGTAAACTGTAGTAAAACTCTAAAAGCTGTAATCCATACAGCCAATGCTGTGTATTTGTGATTAGCTAAATATGAGGAGCAGGGTTCTACCTTGCTAAAGAGCAAAAAGAAATCCTGTTTTTCCTTTCTTTTCTAATTTCCCAACTCTGCGTGGAGTTTGCATGTTCTCCCCGTGTTTGCGTGGGTTCTCTCCGGGTACTCCGGTTTCCTCCTACAGTCCAAAGACTTGCAGTTAGTGGGATTAGGTTAGTTTGTTGTCTGTCTCTATGTGTTAGCCCTGCGTTGGATTGCCAGCTTCTCAAGTATGACAAGTCCAAACGTCAGCTGTGAAGAAGGCCTCTAACCATAATAACAAATTCCCATAACTCTTTGAAACTGTTATTTTATGCAGCGACTTAACATAAAACTGAATCCTCCAGGACACTTAATTTAAATATTAATGACTCTTCACATGTTTATTTTGGGAAAACGGCATTGAATGCCAGTATTCTGTGCGTGTGTCACCACTTCAAGGACTTTTTATAATCTACGACAGCTAATCTGAAATATGTGCTCATATATTTTACATCATGCTTTGAATCCAAAACACATGAAAAATACATAAGAAATGGCTGCTTTGTTACCCTTCCAATCGTCAGCTGGTGTTATCTAATCTGAGGTCATTTGTATGTATTAAAGAATGAACCAAGAGGGAGCGTATCCTCAGATGACACGAATGTGGCATCAGTTTAAGCAATATTAAGGTGGTGACACATTTGCGAGGCATTTGTCTATTTTTATTCTTCTGTCAGACTGAAGGACTGGGGGAGGAACTTAAAAAGCTGAAGGCCAAAACAACAAACAAGTTTCTTCGAAAACTCAAGGGAGGCACACAGCTGCCAACACACAGCTGAGCATCTGAAGGGACACACAAAGACACACTGACGAACGCGGACGACTTTCCTTACAGTACGCCCACTCGCGCACACGACATCACACAACAAGCCCGGTGAGTCTGGACACCCACTGGGGTCCCCTGTATGTAGGTCATTCTACATGGGGAACATTATTGTGCCACAGCTGTGTCCTTCTCTGCAGCATACCGCCGCGCGGCACGCACAGGAACAACAACAAAAAAAACAAAAAAAAGTGGCTGATGTGCACATAAACACACCAAAAACAAGCCACTCACTGTAGTCACTCACACACACACACGCGTGCGTGCGCACGGGAGAAGAGATAGGAACGGACAGCTCTATTTTTTCTTCGGCTATTGTCAGACGACGGACTAACTCCACCACCCCCGCCAACACGTCGCATTGCTCCGAGATTCAACATGACATTTCGTTCAAAAAAGAGAAAAGGAGGGATAAAAAAAGAAAAAGAAAAATCCAAGAGAGATCCACCTTGGAGCTGGCTGGTTCCATTGAGAGCTATCATATTGAATTACATGGATGTGCTGTCACTGGCTTTCTAGGTATATTGGTTGTAGCTAGCAGGGAGTAAATGTCATAAAGATATAGTGAAATGACTGTGAAAGGACATTGGTGATAAGTTTAAAAAAGGGGTGGAAAGAGGGGAGGGCTTTTGAGTGGGTGTGCTGTCGGGATTTTCAGACAAACATCCAAATATATTTGCAGTGAGTGCTGCGTCGCCTGGTTGACGTTTGACCTTCTTCCACACAGATGCTCCGGGAGCTGCGCTGTGATTCTGAAAGTCTGCTCCAGTCAGAGTGAATCAGGGCTTTCAGTCTGGAGTCTGCTGACAGCCCAACGCTTTGGACAAGTAAAGCCGATGACTGCCGCAGGACGCGCTTGGAGGCGCGTTCTCAGAGTTTTCCCGACACTTGCTTTTCTGCTGTATCATTATTTCTGCAAATATGAAACACTCGAAATGAAAGTGACATCAGCAGCACTTACACCACGGATGTTGGTGGAGAAGAAAAAAACAGTTGCGCTTGAGACGTGACCGTGACTTTTAAAAACAAGCTGCTTTTCCTTGGATTTCCTGGGAGTTGGACAAAAATTTGCACATCAGAAAGGTTTATATATAAACGAGGTTCCTGAGTTAGAGCTTAGAGACAAGCTTAATGTCTTCATATCAGCAGCATCCTGGAGAAACAATTCTATTCTTAATACTACCTTTTATGTTTTCTGCATGGCTCTGGGACTGGGTCTTGTCATGGACATAAACTGTAGCAGATATTCGTAAACTTGCATAACTTACCTAATATGTCACTTCTAGTTTAGTTTTTTGTTGCATTCTCTAGTCACATAAAAAAAATCTTTCTAATACCAGATGCTCAGACAACAGGAGTCCTCCAGGCTGCTCAGCAGAGCAGGACGACATCCTGACAGTTACCTGACCGAGACAGCGAGCAACTCACAAAATACATTTATAGGCGTACAGAGGTCCATCAGCAGCCATCACTCGTGTGTTTTAATGGAACACTGTGCTATCTAATGTGAGTTTATCATCCTAAAAAGCTAATTGGTCATTAAAAAAACCCATTTTTTCAATTATGGTAGCACAGCTGAAAACTGCTCTGCTGATTAAAGAAGCAGTGCATTTGGACAGTTTAATGTGTCTGGAGCATCAGACTTTATTAAAATAAATAAATAAATTTCAGAGAAATGAAGGCAAGTCCATGCAGGAAATCACCAAACCACTTTGTAGAACAATGTGTGCTACCTTCTTGACAGAGCAGTGAAAACTGGCTCTAACCAGTGCCTCCACTTCCGGCGCCGCTCCGAGCTGGCAGCCAGTATCAGCAGCTCCGACCTGACCGAGTCCTTTTTTTGTTGTTATTGTGTTTCTTCTTCTTCTTGTTGTTTTTCTATTGTGGATTGTACTACTCCACAATGGCGCTCAGAATTTTATAGACAATCGTGTTTTTTATCACATTTTTTATGGCATCTGTGTCCGGAGAGCGCGTGGAGGTCCGACCTCCCATTGTTTACAGCAGGGATCAGCTGTTAGCCCTCGGGGCCTCCGCTGTTCTGCCTACCGCCGAGCGAGCCAACATCCCCCGAGAGGTGAGGAGGAAGAGACGCGGCACTCGGGCCGGGATCGGGCGTCGCAGTAAGGTCAGGAGGTACCGGCCAGCGATTCCATCTGTTATTATGGGGAACGTGAGATCGCTCCCCAAAAAAGTGGATGAACTGGCGGCTCTAACCCGACATCAGAGGAGCTACAGGGAGTGCAGCGTGATGTGCTTCACAGAGTCGTGGCTAACCGCGCTAACTCCGGACTCACACATAAACATAGACGGTTTCCATCTGCTTCGGGCTGACAGAACAACGGAGAGTGGTAAGAAGAGAGGAGGGGGTTTGGCTGTGTTTGTGAACGATAGATGGTGTAACTCTGGGCATTTATCTATCAAAGAGACGCTATGCTGTAAGGACATTGAGCTGCTAGCGGTTAGCATGAGACCGTACTATTTACCGCGAGAGTTTACACACGTCATTGTGATAGCTGTGTATGTCCCGCCCTCTGCTAACGCTGCAGCAGCCTGTGAGGTCCTGCACACTGTAACCAGCAGACTCCAAACACAGCACCCTCAGGCCCTTTTCCTGATCTCTGGGGACTTTAATCACATCTCCCTGTCCTCCACTCTCCCCACCTTCACCCAGTACGTCACCTGCCACACCAGAGACAATAAAACATTGGACTTATTGTATGCCAACACCAAGGAGGCATACAGCTCATCACCTCTCCCTCCCCTGGGGGGCTCAGATCACAACCTGGTTCATCTCCAGCCTGTGTATAAACCTCTAGTACACAGAGAACCTGTTGTGAAACGCACAGTTAGGAAATGGTCGGCAGAGACTGAAGAGGCCCTGAGAGACTGTTTCCGTTCTACTGTGTGGGACAACCTCTGCAGCCCTTTGGAGGATGACCTCAACAGCATCACAGACTGCATTACGGATTACATGAACTTCTGTGTGGACAACACCGTACCCATCATAAAGGTACGGTGTTTTTCTAACAACAAGCCATGGATAAATCCTGAAATAAAGGCTCTCCTCAAGGAGAAGAAGAGAGTCTTTAGATCTGGAGACAAACAGGAGCTGAGAGCTGTCCAGAAGAAGCTGAAATGGAAGATAAGGCAAGGGAAGGAAAACTACAGGAGGAAGATGGAAGAGCAGCTGCAACAGGACAACATCAGAGGGGTTTGGAACAGCCTGAAGACAATCTCAGGACAAAAACCAACCCCCCAGGCTGCAGGAGACTTGGGGTGGGTGAATGACCTAAATCAATATTTTAATAGGTTTGATCAACCACCCACCCCTCCCCCCAGCATCGTCCCCCCTGCTGCAATCTCCCTCATCTTCAGGGACTGCCTGTCTTTCATCTCAGGTCTTCACACCTCTCAACTCCCAGCTATCACACCCACCCCCGGATTCTGTG
>VUQG01020294.1:8943-22069 GCA_015106755.1 Etia nguti
TCAGACTAAGGTTGAAGCCAAGCTTTAACTCACCAGACTCAGGCAATCAGAACTTTCTGCTGCATGTCTAATAAGGGCTGGGAATGGTACATATATGATTTGTATGGAGTGAAATCAATCCTAGTTTTCAAACAGATATTTAGCAGTTTTAATGATCATTTATCCAGCAGCTGTTTCACTCGGATGATACCCAGCCCTGCTACCGATTAGTTGAATCGAGCGATTAAGGCTTGGCTCGAGTTCTAGTCTGTGCACCCCGTGGCTCTTCAGGCCAAAGGTAAGAGACCATTACAGTTTTTTTTAATGCAATACAAGGAGCAGTACCACCCTCCACCTGCTGTGTGCGTAACACAAGGCTCACAGATACTGCCACTTCTGGTCATTTAGTGAATTCTATATACTATACTAATATACTCAAGTGCAGCAAACATTTATGTCAATCAACTGCAATCACATCACTGATACAGAGGGAACTGTATGAGTTTAAGTGATTAGTAAGCGGCTGCAATGCAAGCAGAACACAAGTTGTTAATCCATTACAAAAAACTATTCTACACATGTTTTTTCCCTCTTTTTTGGACATTCAAAGTCGTATTCAGTGTAGCAGGTTTTGCTTTTCAGGTTTATCACGCTGTGTCCCAAATTACAAAATATCATAATATACTATTAAACTTAAAGAGGAACAGCAATATTTTTGTACTGTCAAAGTACATATAGACTGTTAAGATGATGGCACATTTTCTTAATAAATAGTTCAGTCCAAGTACAAGCTCTACATGCTCACTTTTAGACATTTTTAAAAAAAAATTCTTGCCTCTGTATGATCAATTAGATATAGTCATCATGACTGAACAGCTTGGGCTGTGAACACACAAACCTACTGTTTGCGAGGGGCAGCCAATCAGAAGAAAGGTGGCTTAAAGCGTGAGGGAAGTGAGCTAAAACAGTGCGTTTCAGACAGCGGGTGAAATAAAGCACAAAGCCCAGTTTTAGACAAACTGGGATTCTGATTGGTGAAACAAGCAAAGCTACTCTAGTCAAGTCCTAGAAGAAAAATATGGAGCATAACAGAAGCTCTTTAAAAACAAGCCTTAAACTAGTTATTTCAAAACATCTGCTTGGTTCCTTGTTACCAAAACCTGACCTAGAAATTGAGCTGGGTCTTTTCAGGCCCTGTTGTGTGGCCACAGGCCTCCTTTGCGTGTGAGCAATACCCAGAGTCACGGTATTAAAATTAGTTTTGGCGCGAACTGCTGTTATTTTTGTCTGTGACTGACTGTTAATTCCTGCCATGTCACGCTTCTCCTCATGTTAGTGATACCGTCTTCTCGTCCATATGTGTCTATTTAGTTGTGGTCTGATGGTCACTGGTTTGGGCAGGTTTGCCATGAGCTAGTCATGAATCTGGACGAGTGAAGAACTTTTACTTTAAAGTGCTTTTTAACACTTTCATGTGTCACAAGACTTTCTTTAATGGCATCCACTGAAAAGCAACACTGCTACCTTACTGCTCCAATAATAAGATGTGTTTAGACTAACCAATTCAGCAAAAATAAATTAATAAACTGAAGTGGGACCAAATTTCATAAATATTACCAAAACATTTTCAACAGTCTGAGATTAATTCTGAAAAACCAGGTGCACCCTCTGCTTGCATTCTTCCACTGGTTCATGTCAGGATGTCAAGGAGAACTGTTAAGGGGTCATGAGATGTCATTCATTCGCTCTACTCACACTTTCGCTTTGGAATGGGTTCAAAAAGTTGCCGCCCATTTCGCCGTCATCTCTCGGCGTCCCAGGAGGGTTGTTCATGCCCCCCATGTTATTGGGAGAACTCTAGAGGCAGAAATGGAGGGTAAAAATCAACGTTAAAATGATAAAGTGTTTCTTACTGGCAACACAACTGAAGTACAGAAGGCAGAGATTCTGAATAAGTGCTTTAGTTTACAAAAATACCCCAATAAGAAGCATTTATAGAAAATCTGATGTCGACATACCTTTGGCAACCCATCCATATCCCCAGACCCTGAGGAAGTAAAGGGAGAGAAACAGGTCAATTGTTTTTGTAAGCAGTTTCTGTTTGTACACATACCAAACCACCAGTGTTTAAACCCACCTAGTGATCCATTCATGTGGTGTGGCTCCATGGCTCCCATAGCTCCCATTGGCCCATCAGGCCCAGGTCCCATAGGGAACTGGTGAAAAGGTGTGGAACAAATCTAATGAGTAACCGCTAACATGATTCTCCATCCTTGACCTCTCTGATATAATTGTGATGTTTTCAGCCCGAGGTGAAGTTGAGATTGAGATTTAATTTATTCTCCCTACTTCATTCCCAGTCAATTCTTATTGAGCTCACTGTGGCAGCATTAGGTTTCTCTAATACTGGATTGTACTGGTGCCCAGTGATGTGGTTATAAGCCCTATTAGAACTGGATTATATTTTGAGGGCAAGACTGTGTAATTTTAATCATTACAATAGCATCCATTATTTTAGCCAAGAGTCAGTGTGCAATATCTGAAAAATTAAGCGAGGCTGTTAAGTTAAACTTCTAAAAGAACAGTATAGTATTATTGTTAAAAAAGAAAAGTTATGGGAGACTCACATTGGGTCTGTTGCCTCCAGGTCCAATTGGATTCATCATCGTATAGATGTTTTCACTGGAATTAGTTGAATCTAAGAAAAAAGACAGGTCCAAACCTTCAGTTTTGGGATATCAGAAGGCTGATATAAAACCTCTGAATCAAATATGAAAACAGGAAAGCAGACATGAAATAATGAGAGCACTCAGACTGACAGCACTTGGTGAGTGGACACACTCATGCTTTTTTTTTTTTTTAGTGAAGGGGAAAATGGGAGACACTTCTATTTCTAATGGACAAGTGTTAGTGCTGGGGACATAGTTAGGTGACGCACCACCTGGGCTGGGCATGATGGGAGTTCCAGGTGGACCTCCTCCGCCTGGAGGACCCTGAGGAAGGAAAAAAAGAAAATTGTAAAATTATACTCATCGGAGCATAAATGAAGCATTCTTTAATACAAAGAAGCCTACAATGAATTCTAGTCAGCAGACGTGTCTTTATGTAACAACTCACCACATAGTTTCCTGGAGATGAGGAGGAGTAGGCTATCTGCAAGGGGGAGGAAGAAATAAAGAGTCAGATCTGAAGGTTGAAGGTCATCTACACAAGAAAATTAAAACTAATGCAACAATCCTGCAGTAAGCGGCTATCAATGTGCAGTTTTTCTCGAGTCTGTCAGGGAGATTTCCTTCAGCTGGTGAAAATGATTTGTCAAAAATTTCCTCGACTTTTTGTGCAAGAGCTACCCGTTTATTATCGTTGTATTTAACAAAGGAGATGAATGACTTTGGTTTAGCATCACAGAACAACAATGAGAAAGTACATTCTTTTCAGAAGTCTAATTGGTGTTGTTTAAACTCTAGTCATCTCCAAATGTACTTGATAAACCTGGTTTTAGGGGACAAACTTGCCAGCACTAACTGATGCAGCACACTAGCAGTTTTCAAAATGATCTCCAACATTGTTTAAACATGTTAAACACTTTAAATCAGTTTAGGAAAACTAGACAAGTTAATTATCAAGTTATTATACAGTGAATTAAGTTTGAATATTCCCAAGTTATTGCTATTCTTGTTGCTATAAGTCTGCCTGCCACCTATTGTTTATGTGCAGAGGGCTTCAAACTCACAGAGTTAGCATTAGGACCTGGCCAAGGCCCTCTTCCTCCGGGACCCCTGAGGAAAAAAAAGTAAAAGTTTAGAAAGCAAACCAACAATAAAGGGAACTGGGAATATAAAGGAAATATGAGAGTTATTTAAGTTTTCTAGATCCAAGGATAAACTCTGGACACCTTTTTCCAATAGCTCTTCAGAATTAATGAAGAACATTTGATGTCCTTTTTTTGGTTCCGCTTGCTACTAAAACTACTTGCGAATGAACAGCAGTAGGTTGAAGATGAAGCAAATGGGACTTACATGTTCATTCCTGGCATTGGACCACCCATTGAGTTGGGAGGAGGCCTCATACCTCCATAATTCTAAGAGACAAGATGTTTAAAAAAACAAAACACAGTTATTGCTTCGAAGCAAAGTTACAAACACTCTAAAAAGATTTGATTTTGGTGAGTGCACAGGACTCAGTGTTTTGTTTTATATTCACACATTATGCACAAAATTGACTGGACTGTCAAAGGCAGATAAGAAAAGACACAACAAACAAGTCTTTGCTGTAAGTGGGTGAGTAACGACAATTATAGCAACAAATTCAAGAAAAGTTACATTTCACCCTGTAAGAGTCACTTACATACAAACAGTTATATAATCATTAAAAGCAAGCCGAAGTGCACAGCTGTCTCATTCACTGTTACAATTACTAGATGTAGAAACTAACTCCCATCGGAGTTTTGTGCCCTCTACGCAGCCAATTTGTCATACCTGTGGGCCCATGGCCATTCCTCGGGGAGGGTTCATTCTCATTGGTCCACCCATGTTAGGATGACCTGCAAGAAAAGACCCCCAGAGTCACACACTGAAAGCAACACAGGAATTAAGAAATGCCACAGACAATGGTTAATTCTAAGCCCTTTGGTAGCAACACTCAGGCCTCTGAAGCTATAATCTGCAGCTAAAATCAGCACGGACCCCTTCCTGAGCCAGACACACCCACACATATTCAATCTATTCAGGAAGAAATAGTCACAGAACCTGAATTTGTACAAAATCCCCCAAAGCCCTAGTATGAGGACAATGCATAGGTTATTTTTTTTAACTTCTTGATTACAGACCAAATCTTTTAAGGTATTTTGAAATATCACCCCTTTTAAAGTAGATTCTAGAAAATCCAAACTAAAACTTTTGTTACAGACCGATCATCTTCATCATCTGCTCTGACCTGTGACTACGAGCGTCTCTCCAGCCTTACCTTGCGGTCTTGTTGGGTCCAAACTGTTTGGCAGGAGAGGCTGAGATCCTGGGATACCACCAGGAGGCTGAGAAAAGAGCAAACTGATCAACACACTGGCATATGTTGGCATCATAGATTCTCAGTGGTGTTAAAAAATAAATAAGCGCAATTCAAAATGCTGCTCAGTACCTGATTTGGCATTCGGAGTGAGGGGCGCGGTCCACCTGGATACCGCGGTGACATGAAAGGCTGCAGTAAGAAACAGGGGAAGAAAGGGAAAAAAAAAAAAAAAAAGAGGGAAAGGAGGGAACGGAGGGTGGGAATTATAGGGCAAAGGAGGACACAGATAAAACACAGTTTCTATTATTGATAAATTCAAAAGCACTCAAACAGGGGTGATGGTGAGGACACACAGATGAACGCAGTGTGGTTGGAGAATGAGAGATGACAGTGAAAAAAGTGCAGATTCATCAACATATTAACTTGGAAACCAACAAAATACACTGGCATAAGAGCCTATTTTCTGATTTTTGAAATCTCCCGCTTATACCAACAACATGCACATTTGTGTGTGCTTAACGGCAGCGCTCACACAGCTCCCTGCACAGCCCGCGTGCTCTCACTGTGGTGTAAGCTGATTCGGCCTGTGGTCTGCCTGGCGTAGTTAGAGACACCTCAGGCCAACAACACCGTTCAAAACCTTAGCGGAAGCGTGTCCACACTCTCTTGCACATAAGACGGAAACCAGAAACCACAAGAATGAAGAGCTGAGCTGCCGTAGTTAATAGGAAAAGGCTAGCTTTACCTCCAGAGTGGCATCTGTAGCTACTGTTCTGGATAACTGCTGAATGACTGAGGATTGAAGTTTTTAAAGACTGGACACATGTTTGTCAACTGGCAGGCTTTAGCAGCCCAAGACTCTGGTTGTTCTATGTGCATCAGTATACCCATGTGTTTTGTACGTATATGTGACGTGTTTATAATGACTGTCCCCTGTTTTATTTATAAGGTGTTAAAACAAGTAAGCAGGGGGGAGGGGAGAGGTATGTGCGTGTGTGTGTGCTAAGACTGACGGAGAAGATAAGTGTGCAACCCCCCACAAGCTGCTCCAGGGGAGGGGCAAGGAGTGAATTATTCATCCCACACGGGGACAGCTGATTATGGGCCTTGAAGAGGAGCTTGCGTTGCTGCCTCTGGAAGCTCGGCTTTCATAAAAAGGAGGCCGACATCTACGGGGAGTTACCCTGAACAAAACTGGAGCTCACAGGGCTCAAGGGTGGGAGAAGAAGAAGAAGAAGGTGTGTGAGCAGTGAATGGGAAGAAAGAGGTAGTGTGTGGGTGAGGGGGTAGAGGGGAGATTTAGAGGGAATGGAAAAAAAAAAAAGAGGGGTGTTTGAGAGAAAGCATTTGCTTCTTACCTGGCCATGGGGTCCCATCATGGGGTTGCTGGGGTTGTGTGGGGGGGGCTGTGCATGGGGGGACTGCTGAGAGCCGGGTGGTCCCTTTAAGAAAGAAGAGCGATATCAGAAAGGGGAGGGGCAAAATGTGGATTTACACCTGGAGGAATTACCCAATCAAAGTTATGAGAGGAAGATGATGGGGAGGGTTGGGAGGGGGTCAGTGGGGAGTCTAACTTGAGTAGAAGGAAGCAGAAAAGTGGGAAAAGCTGCACATTTTGGGCAAATCCTTTAAAACGTGGAGTTAAGAGTTGCTCCTTAAAAAAACATTAAAATGAAAAGTCATACAGGAATAGTTTCAATGTGAGTTTGAGTTCAAAACAGCTGAGAGGAATCTTAAAGCATAACCATCTCTCTGATACTTTGGTCCTTCTTGTTGGAGGATTAAATGTATTCCCTAAATCCACATGGGGGCAGTATTGCCCAAGGCTCACTGCAACAGGACAGGCAGCAGCAGCAGGACAGGCACAAGAGGTAACTTCAAACCAGAAAGATGATACTGGCAAAAACAAGTACAGGTTGGAAGTTTTTCCCTGCTTAATGTCAGCCTACTTCAAAGTAAAAACCGTGATCCTGTGGGGGACCCCTCTGCTACTCTAAAACACGGCTGCGTTATTGCCCCCTTTTCACCCAGAGACACGAGGTTAACTGCCTCTAATAAATAAGTCATTATGCAACAGTCTTGTTTCTGCTCCATCACTGTTAGTGCATTCAGTGCTTTGGGTTTTTTTTTTGTTCCCTTTTCCAGTTGTCCGAAGAAAACAAAAGCTGGCTGATTTAATGGTAAATGGAATTTTCCATGTATCCCTCCTAGGCATCCGGACACACACAAAGACAACACACTGATTACCTCAGTGAGTCTGGTAGTTTCCAGTCAGGTCCAAAAGTATTTGGACAGTGACAACATTTTTTGTGAATTTACCTCTACACACCCCCAACAATGGATCTAAAACAAAGCAATCCAGTGTAGACTTTTGGCATAATCCTAGGGAGTTTAGCAAAAATACTGCATTAGAAGTTAATTATTGCATATTTTTTTAAAAAACAAAAAACAAACCACACTATTATCGGCTCAAAAGTAACTAGACAAACTCTCAGAATCATATCTAATGGCATGATTTTAAATACTTGATACTCCAAACCCTTGCGGTCAGTGACTGCCTAAAGTCTCAAATGCATTGACATGACCAAAGGTTAGGTTTCCTCCCATGAAACGCTTTGCCAGCCTTTTACTGCAGCCTCATTAAGTCACGGCTTGTTTGTGGGTCAGTCTGCCTTCAGTTGTCGTCACTAAATGAGAAACATGCTGGGTTGGGTTGATGTCCGGTGACTGACCCAACCATTTAGCAACATTACATTTCTTTGATTAGGAAGCTCTTGTGTTACTTCCGTTGTACATTTTGGGTCATTTTAGAGTCCCACTGTGAAGAGCCATCTGGCCAGTTTAGCAGCAGGCTGACTCTGAGCAGGGGCTATAACCATGGACACTTCACAACTCATCCTGCTACTGCTATCAGCAATCACATCAGCAATAAACACAAGTGACCTCGTTCCACTGGCAGCCATATATGTCCATACCGTACCATTGCCTCGACCATGTTTGACGGATGATGTGGTATGCTTAAGATCGTAAGCGTTTCCTTTTCTTCTCCATATGCTTCCCATCATTTTAGTAGAAGTTAGATGTGGGCTTACAGGCCTTTTGATGTTGCTAAGCTCGCCAGCGCATTCCTTCTTTTTAAGAATGCACCATATTGTTGATTAGACCACTCCTAAAGTTTCCACCATCTTTGTTATGTTTTTTCAGCTGAATGACAGCCTTCCTCACTTGCATCAAAATCTCTTTGGACCTCATGCTGAAAGTCCCAGTGAGCAGCTACCAAATGCACATTCAACTCCAGACCTTACTTAATCAAGGGAAGAAAAAAAAGCTGGCCGCACCTGCTTAGCAGTTAACGTCCCAACTACTTCTAATGCTTTGAAAATGTAAGGGTTAAGTTAAAAAAAAAATGTTCATAAGTGCTAAACAGTCAGTTCAATATTATAGTTTTTCATTATTAGAGATGAGGTGAGGTTAGTCGATTAAGAAATCAGCTGACCAACAGAATCTGAACCAATCACTTTGTATAACTGACCACCAAAAGTCACTTTTTTACTCTTCAAATGCATAGAGACAGACACATCAATTCCATACAACTGCTTGTGTTTGCTGGACAGACAACAGACCAGCAGCTTACTTAAGTAAGAAATAAGTATACTAATTTACAACAAACAACAACAAGATTAGATGAGGTCTACTTTATTGTACGGACCAATATCTGTCTGGGGCAGCAGATCTGTCAGAAGTGTTGCCTTGATAAAAGCCCTTAATGAATGCAATTCATGGAGAAAAAAAATCTTCAAACTTTGTTATGAAAAAAAGAAAAGAAACCACTTGACCCAATTAATATGAGGTCAGCATCTCAGAAGAAAATCTGAACAACGAACAACTATGATAATTTATGAGTGAATTATTTTTTAAACACAAAAATGTCAAACATCTCAGCTGTGAAGATTTGCTGTCTTTTTGCAGAATGATGGAAAATTGAACTGTTTGTTTTTATTTTTAGCTCTTGCTCGTAAATTTTAAGTCGTATCTTGAAACTGTCATGTCTTATCTGACATACTGTAGACAAAATACCAACTCACAAACAAGAAAAACATATCGACTGGTTATGAAAGTCATCAGCAGCTGCTTGAATCTTGTATGTCCTTGACAGATTTCTGCATAGCTGCTTGTGTTGTATGTTAGGAGCATTTAAATTTGTGACGGCTTCAGTTGAAGGAAGAAAAAAAAAAAGATATGGTGAAAGCAAGAGTTTAACATTTCTTAAAAGTCAAATATCAGAGGAGGTATTGTTTAGGTGTCAGGTCTGACGTTCTTTACAGCACTCAGGATTTCAAACAACGCTCTGCCTGCGTGAGCCACATTTGCAGTGAACAACCGAAGCTTTCCGTTACAGTAAGGTCCCTTGAACACAATGTGCACACAAACGCACAGACACACAAACCATCATCCAATCTTACTCCTCCACCAATGTTATAAATAGCACTTCCATGCATGTCTCGTCACCCCCTCTCCCCCCTACCCTTTCCCTCGCTTATTCACAGTCATACTCTCACTAGCCCCCCCACCACCCTCACTCTCAGCCAGCAAACAATAGGGTGGGACGTAGCCACAGAAACAAACAGTGGGCCACAATCCTGGTGGCACTGATCTTTCACATTTCCCTCTCTTCTTACTCTTCCTCTCACCCCTCTTCCTCTCCATCCTTCCCTCTCCCTTAATGTGTCACTCGCTTTTTTGCTCCTACTCTTCGCCATCACCTTATCGTGCCTCCTGCCAAATGCCAGTGCTGTCCATCACACCACTGCCTCACGGAGGATGCGTGTGTTTTTGTTTGTGAATGTGTGCTCGCATGCTTGCATGTGTTTGTATACTGTGTGCGTTTGCGTGTCTCGTTCTCGTCACTCTTCAGACAGCCATCTCCCACACTAAAACCTTTCCCTTCACAGACCCGGGGACAGGTCAGAGACAGACGAGATGGAGATGGAAGAGTGGAGAGAGGATGAATACGGGATGGCTGAATCACAAATCGGCTGAACAGCAGCCCAGCGAGCGCAGAGCCACAGATGAATGAACAGTATGAGCTTCAGAGGCTCTGGTGGGTGTAAATATCTAGAGTGGAATAAACAGTATTTGGAAAAATGTGGAGGGGAAAAAAAAAAAGGGAAGAGAAGTGGGAGAGTTGGAGACCCAAACTGAAACTATGCTGTCATCTGATTAAACTCCATTATAGATTTTACTGTGAAAGTCTTAATTAGTAGAACCTGACTGATATCAGAAGTCAAATTAAAGGCTTGAAAAAGGAGTATCTGATCAGTATCTTAAGAAGTCTAATAACTGAGAAAAACCCTCCTTTTATTGTTAATAAACATAACAGATATTTTCAATTAGCAGCAAAACCATTCCTTTTTCTTTAGATAAACTTTAGGTTAAGAAAATGTTCCTGTCTTCTTGTGTAAATAAACCATCAACTGGGCTAATCAAATATTGCTCGGTAATTAAGGTGCAAACAAGGCTGTTTTTATTTGCTACTTAAAAAAAGTTTTCATAAAATAAAAGTCAGCTTCCGTACAGAGAAGACTGTAATTACTGTCAGAATAATAACATGAATGAAAATTTAAAAAAAATAAAAAAAAAACCCTGAATAATTTCTCAACTGGGAAATGTCCACGTTTAGTGCAATTACTATAAAATGTGCTACCAATAAAATAAAAAATTGCTAGTTTATTGCTCTACAGAAATAAGTGAACATCGGTACATGTTGACCATTCTCTATTGCTGGACAAGGCAATCAAAGAATAGACTAAATATAGATTATTTGTTTTGGGGAAATCAGAAATGAATGAATGGAAGATGGGGCAAAATGAGAAGTGGGTTTGGTGATGACACAAGAGTGGGGTCATACCTGGAAGAAGCCTGGGGGCATGGGACCACCTGGCATGGCATCATTGGGTGGCATGTTGCCCATCACTGGGCTTGGCGCTGCCGCTGCGCTCTGAAACACACAAACAGATGAATTAAATATGGTGTTCAACATGTACATCCATCATTCACTGCTCTACCGTAATGAACGTGCATGATGCTGCATTGGCCAACAAATGACAACAGGGGGCAGTGGCTGCACCTGCAATCGCCCCTCGCCCCCCCCAAAACTCCATTTAAAGTTTAAATGTTAGATAGAAGGCAGAGAAGAGAGATGCAATAACCCCCTCATCTTTTTCTTTAGGCAAGGACAGCAATGAAAAGAAAGACTTCAGGGAGAAACAAGGTAAAAATATTCAAACACATCAGAAGAGGAACAATCGTAAAATGTCAGTGACACAAAGCTGTAAAGAGACCTGTACCTGTACTCTGATCTATTCCATTCTATCATACACCGAGGAATAACGTCCTGACCAACACAGCAGTTATTTATCTGCACCGGTGATAATGAGTACATACTTTTATGCTTCTTTCATTAAAAATCTTTTTTGTCTCTGTCACAAACAACAGAAATATAACGACTAATATTAGCAAACTCCTTAATTTTCTTTTCTTGGACATAAATGAAAACAACACTGACTCTATAATAATGTGCAACTGATTTTTGGAGTGATCTAGGAACGCCACATACTCATATGCAGCTAATCACCCTGGAGGTTATGTTCAACTGCATTTCAACATCCCATCAGATGCTTCATAGGTCAGCTAGTAAAGTCAAAAAAATTTTCCAGTTTGTTTTTTTTGAAGTTCTCAACGACTATTTCACAGGTCCTTTCTCATTACAAAAAAGAATCTGACACAAAATTCTCAATTTGTTACATTTAATTTATTTCAAAATCCAATGTATTTTAATGAATTCAGGAAAAATCTTCATATTTCATGTCTTAAGAGACATTTTGATTGATTTGAAGTATAGTGATTACTTCCTGGTCAGATCACAACAGAGACAAGTGTCATCTTGTGTTTCATGAGCTACATATTTAAAAAAAAAAAAAAAAGGTAATGAAATACAGTTCGGCACCAAACCAGCTTACATTAATTTACTGTAAACAATTAAATTACTCAAAACTTATCTAAATTTCAAGTTTTCATAAGTACTTAGTGAGTACGGACAGAAGTTAAATATAGTAACAAGTCATCTGCAAATAAGTTGATTTTTTTACTACATCTTACGGAGTTCTTGCTAATTTTAAGAAAATAAAGCAGTCAAGATATTTTAGAGACTTAAAGACTCTTAAAGCTGTTGTTTGTGAGAAGGCCACTGTATAGCCCCTGAATCTTTCTTCAGTTTTTCCAAATAACATTTAACTCCAAAGCAACTGTCCATTAGATTTTCAGATAACGTTCCCTATAGAACAAACACAGTGTCTTTAACAGTACTCCATTAGACTCTAAAATTCTGAGGATTTTTAATTACAAATGCTGCATTTCTCACTTAATTTAAATGTATAAAATCTGTTAGTAATTGTGTTATTGTTATCTTAAGGACAACCACAGAAAGCATAACACTTAAATCTAATTTAAGCAACCACTTAACTAAAACTAATCATGCTACCAGATGTAACACCAGTACCGTCTCCAGTCCCCTTTACGTCAGTCAAACAATATGGGAGAATAAAATTAGAATCTAGAATAGGAAAAGGGGGGCAGAATGATTCAGCCCGGGAGTTAAATATGATATAACTGTATTCTTGTCAACACACATAGAAGGAGACGCATGTTCAGAGTGCTTACATAAGCAAGCCGGAACAAACACAGATGCACGCAACCACATGAACGCGCAATCGCACAGACACACAAAGGCTTGCATCACAGCTTCATAAAGTGCAGCCCTTCAGTACAGAAAAGCAGACAGGGGAGAACCGCAGGCTACAGGACAGAACAGAGAGGGGGTTTAAGACCCAGGGGAGGGAGGCGCTCTAACAAATACACAGACGCACACTTTTGCACATCCACAGATCCTCCAGCACGCACACTGACAAACACGCTATATCCATATGACACGCGCTGTATGCATGGACAACACATACCACCAGTTACACAGATGTACACAAACGCGCTCGACGTCCTCCTTCTCCCATCTGAAACCAAAGCACACAAAAACTGAAATATCACAAACACACGCACACACCTCCCCCCATCTTTATGCTAATTC
>VUQG01020295.1:6577-21040 GCA_015106755.1 Etia nguti
TCTGCGCACCGGCCCCTACGGACAGCACGATCGCGCATTCACCTGTGGCAGAGCTCTCCTGTTTGCTGACACTCAGCAAAGAGAGTGTGGGGGGAAAAAACCCAAGGATTTTCTATTTTTGGTGTTTATCCTGGAAGTTGATGGATTGAACTGAAACGGCCCAAAGGAGCGTTCGTCTCCCCGGTGTTTTGTTTACCGCCGAGACGCTCGCGTCGACGTCACTTCACCAGCCGGGGGTCCCAAAGGTCACCATCGCCGCGGTGATCCTTGACGAAAAGGCCCGACTTGGTCTGACAGCCGTGGGGGTAAATGTCAAAAGAGGCATCCACGTAGGTGGGGAGAGGACACAGTCCAGAGGGAGAAGAAGAAGAAAACAACAACACAGAAACAATCAAAGAATTCCATTCAGGCACAAACGTGACAGCTGAGAGCCCCCGATGATGATGATGATGATGATGATGATGGTGGTGGTCCAGTGACTCTACGTCTGTGACGAAGACCCCAGATGGCTGTAATGCCACTACAGAATGGGTCAGTGGATTTCTCCGTCCACAGCTGATGGAGGTCGCGGGAGCAGACATCCTCATGTTAGTTCAGCACGTCGGAGATGATGACGCGTCACTGCTTTGGTCCGATGAGTGCTCTGACGTTAGGACCTCACACACCTGCTCTCTTAAAACAGACTTAAACATGACACACTGGAAAAGACGACAAAAGCCTCGTGACCGGCAGTTTGACCGGGAATATCTACTCCCGGCTGTTCCACCTCTGATGTTCCTCCTTTCGCTAAAGCGTGAAGTGTTTTTGTCTTTTTTCTTCTTCTTTTTTTAATCTATTGCACATTTCCTCGTGGGTACATTGCAGAGTGATAGAAGCAAAAGAGGAAATAAAAAAAAGAAGTAAAAGCATGAATAAAGATCGATGCTACACAGCTAAACGTAAGCTTGACACAGAACGATTCCCTTGCAAGTAAGTTCAGCTCAATCAAACAAAGCGATATGCAATAAAAATAATAATAATACTAATAATAATAATAAAATGTGCTGGAGCGAAATGTTTAGAGTGATTCGACACATTTACATAATGCCTTCGTCTCAGAGGTTAGGGCCTGTCAACATCCAGACTGTTACTGGTTTTATTTATAGCTCCATACATCAGTGATTTCATTATCCGTGGCAGGACACGCTCATCAAATACGTGATGGTTTCTGTTTGAATGAGGGGGAACGGTGCTTTCCAAACTGTGAAAATAATATTACTATTCATTATAAATATGCTTTTATCAGGCATTATGTAAAGCACAATAAAGATGAAGGAAGTGCCCATGATTTGCTAAAGTTGCAGCACACAGCATCGAGAAAAAAAAAACACTACATTTTTAAAAACTAAATTATTGCCCAATACGAAACAAAATGTGCTATAAAAACAGTTTTAGCTGCACTACGATAAAAAAACAAAAAACAAAACAGTTTTTGTGGAGACTCACTGACCGGCAGCGCATTTCTTATTGCACTGAGGTAGGACGGATGGAAAGCCTCATGGATGGCATCAGTCCCCACAAAGTCACGTTGTAGTACCTTTCAATTTCCACAAGAGGTCTCCAATTTTACCAAATCACCTGTCACTGAGAGCAGAACTTTCATCCTCATGTTTGAGTTGGAAAAAATTAAATAATTACAAAAAAACATATTCAATAAATAACATGCTGAGTATTTACTGCATCTTTACATTAATGCACCATAAAAACAGTTTTTAAAGTGCACTAACTCACAAAACAGAACCACTTCGTTCCTCGTTATTGTCGGTGTGCGATCACAGAGAGACGACAAAAACACAAATATGGTTTTGTTAAAATAGATAACTGCGATCTAGCAGGTACTGCACTTTGTTTAATACTATGATACTGTCCAGCAGAAACATAATGAGAAGTTTGTGTTCGTTAGAAAATGTATTTCAGCAGTCTTGAACATCAGCCATCAGAATTTTTGAAATTTGACTTCTTTTGGAAGAATTATTTCTAATGTCACATTTCAAACAGTTGCTAATAAAAATAAAATACCTACTCTAGTCTCTGTTTACATCCCAATACTGCACAGCAATAACTGATATTACAATTAACTGTTCTCTTCCTGGCTCTTTTAAAAATCAAGTGCTTCCAGATATTGATAGAAAACGTCAGTTTAGAAACGTCGTTTTAGGCAATTTGGTGAATGTGTTTTACCATTTGTACCATAAGTAAACAGTAAAATCCCCAAAACTGCCAATGAAGTGATATCTCTCTTTGGTTCGATCACATTTTGGCCAATATGCTATTCAAATAAATCCCTGGATTAAAGTTATTTCACCACGTTTCCAGTATACTTGCAATTTATCACCGCGATAGCTGCATTATGACAACAAAATATACACAAAATCATTTGTTCCTGGAGCTAAAAACATCTCTGTGAAATGAGGTTATCCCTTACGCTTGTATGAGGTTTCATTGTTCCGTTGCTTGTTCTGTATTTTTCAAGTTTCACAGGTTTGTTGGTTTTTTTTTGGCTTTTGTTTGTTTTTGTTTTTTTAAATAAATTTGTTCTCCCAGATGACTACATCCAGGAAAAATGACTCTAAGATATTTCTGTGGTATCTTTGATAGAAACTGTTTACAGAAACTGAGCGTCAAGCCGTCTATTCTGCCAGAGTCATTTCAGGTAGGAGCTTCGACTCGTCCAATTCAAGGCTGTCGGTGGAAAACAGATGTCACAAGAAAGCAGAAATAATTCTCTAAGGAAGACTTGTATCAACACGAGACACTTTAACAGAAACAAACTAAAGAGAAGTAGTGATGATGAGATTCAATTATCGTCTTTGTTTGATGACTTTGTGGCTTAAAACAAATAAATCCTCTGGGAACTTGAGTCCCTTCAGTCGTGCTTTTCTTTCTTTAATCTGCACATCGGACCAACTGAAGCCGTCTAAATCGAAACTTTGCACTTCGAACTCTTAACTTTGTATAGAAACGCTCTCGGTGGTGTTCATAGGACTATGGCACTCTGTAAAGATTTGGTTGATTTACTGGTTTGCCATCCACCATTTAGGACTTTCATTCAGGTGACCAAATACAAAAGGCACTTATTGGCCATCGTAGTCAGTGATGGGCAGGATGAGCTTAGCCACTACCCTTCTCCGCTTCTGTGTTACATGACGCAAACCTCTTTAAGAGGTCATCGCTCCCAGTTAGACCATTTTACATGTCAGACACAGCATCCTCCTCCAACTTCCTCAACCAGTGTGGCCAATTCCATGTTTCTGTCTCTCCTTCCTAGGTAAAATATTTAAAATCTTCCCACTCCTTTCGTATAAATTTTAGTAAACCAGCACTAAAAGTGTCCTTTTTTATCAGATTAAAACATCTTTCTCTTTACACAGTCTGACCTTATGTAAATTTTCAAGGACATATTGCTTAAGGGAGATTGCGGGTAACATTCTCAAGGAGTGATGCCACCGCCCAAGGGCCTAGAGCGGGGTGTGGGGGTTGGGGGTGGGCGTGGCTACAGATGTAGGCTTGGTTTTATTTTTTCCGCTCAAGATAGTTAGAGGGGACCCAGCCTTTGCGGGGAACCAGGCTGTCCTGCACCTGGCAGTACCACCATCCATTGGGGTTTCTCTCCAACACCTCCAGACAGGTTCCCTCTGTGAAACCCATTGTCTCCTCGTCGCCACGGTAATCGGCAATGGACACATACACATCCCTGCCAAGGTTGTTGTGGATCAGCTGGCTCTTCTCCAAGGGCTTGGGTCTGACCGTGGACACGGGGATACCGTTGCGTTGGTTAACTCTGCTCAGGGCGTCTTGGACATTGCTTGTGCTGAACGCGCTCCCCGAAGACAGACTGGAGCGTTCGGCAGGCCTTGTTTGGCTTTCAACAACTACGTGTGGCCGCACGGTGCTGAATGAGGCATTTCGGCGAACTCCAAGAGTGGCAGAACCAGAACCATAGTGATCGCTCCTGCCCAGGGACTCATTCCTTCTCAAGGACCCTGTTGTGTAGTGCGAGTCCTTGGCTGGCTGCGTTGTGGTGACAAATACAGACTGAGGCCTCACCGCCACCTGGCGTACCCCGTTCCTCATCCTTACACCTCCATTAACCATCCCAGATGGCTTCGAGAAGCCACCAGGAGGCTTGGAAGGAATCGGTGGAGAGTTCCTCCTCAAGCCTTGATGCTGCTGCGTCAGGCCCTGAATATTAATGTTATTGAGGGCCAAAACATGCTGCTCATTTTTCTCCAGGCTGTTGGACTTACTCCCACCACTCCCGTGTCCATCTAAGCCACCACCGTCGCCCATTTGTCTGACAGGTTCAAGGTAGTATGAGGGAGCCCAGCCTTCTTCAGAGCCCCAACGGATGTACCACCAACCACTCTCCTGTTTCTCTAAAACTTCGACCTCAGCCCCAGCTGGAAAACTGATCTCAGAGTCCTGGACTTTCTTATAGGCATCCACAGAGCGGTAGAGATTGGGGCCCTCCACATCGGAGTCACCACGGCTTCCTTTGGAGTAAACAGAGGAGAGATCTGAGGTACTGCGTGAACACACCGAGTCCTCTGATGATATAACAGAAGCTGTTTCAGAGTCCTCCCCACGAGAAGGTTTGAGGCTATGTCTAAACTGACTTGTAGGCCTCAGCTGTCGTCTCAGAGAGGTGATGTCCATCCTCTCTGGACTCTGGGGCTCTGATTTGGTCAAAAGGGGTTTAGGTCTGACGGAAGGCTTGGGCCTGGTGGAGGGGCTCTGGCCTATTCTCTGCTCCACCTCCCGGTTGAAGACAGGGCCTTTCTTGGAGCCCCTGCTCAATTCATCTGATGACGAGTGAGGACTGTTATCCTGGGACCTGAAGCTGATATCTATGTGTCTGCCCAGGGTCTGGCTTCTCCGACTCATCTCTGGTGTCATGGTTTTCATAGGTCTGCCAGGTAAAGGCGAAGATCCGGAGGGTTTTCTTGGGACTGTGGAGGAATGGTAGCTCCGTGGGGAGTTAGGCTCACTGGAACCTTTCGTCAGGGTTCCTTTAACACCACTGCTCGGCCTGAAGCCATCATTCTCATAGATACACTCCTCCTTAGCAACCTCCTCTACAGACCTGAAGGAGGTTCTTCGATGGGTGAAGACAGGAGACGCCTTGCAGACAGGAGGGGAGGCCTTGCAGACGGGAGGGGAGGCCTTGCAGACGGGAGGGGAGGCCTTGCAAGAAGGAGGTGAGGCCTTGCAGACAGTAGGTGAGGCCTTGCAGGACGGAGGGGAGCTGCTGAACTTGTCGCTGACCACACTGTTGATCTTCACATCGCGGGAACGCTCGTCCTTCAGAGGATCCGGTTCAGGCTCACCTTCGCATCCGACTGCAGGAATATCATATTCAGGTTCTTCGTACACAGCCCTGCTAGGTGCCTCTGTGGTTTTGGAGGAAGAGTTAGCAGAAGGCGGAGCCTCCTCAGATTCTTGTTTTTTGACAGGTGGAGCTGGAGGAGGGACTTTGGGGCGGGTCAGTGTGCTGGACCTACGACTGAGGTTGGGCTTTTTGCGCTTGTCGATGTAGGAGCAGGGGGCCCAGCCCTCCATCTCCCCAATCTGCACGTACCACCAGCCTCCAGGATTCTTCTCTATTACCTGCACAACAGGGAGTAAAGAGTTACTGGAACAAATACTCAAATATATGTTTGCTATATACTAGTGATTAAAGACATGCTAATGAAAGCAGAATACTGTAATAAGATCAATAATGCTCATATTACTGCACTCGGTAAAAGAATCACCTCAGCATAACTTAATAAAAAAAAACCCTGAAGGAATCTCTGTCATTATCTCCATCCTCATCCTGAATCCCTGCAGGGTGAATTCTGTCTACGTCATCACTTTCACACGCAATATCCCAAGGTCGTCTCTTTTGTGCCTCAGCTTTCCTGCCTATCGGGGGAGGACTCAGTCTGCATACATATTCAACAGGCCCTGTCTCATCTGAGCGACAGCACTGTAGATCTGGCCTCTTACATCAGCCTTTTGTCCTCCACGGAAACTGATGCCATCAGAGATTGAGGACTGGAAATCTGCTATAGTGTAATACTCTGCTTCCACAGCAGGGGGCTCTGGCGGCTTGGGTAACTGGAAACCCTGTACAGCAAAGAGGGAGAGAAGTGAGCCGCTGACATCACGTTGAGCCATCCTGTATCTGACACACATAAAACATAAGATGTGATGTATGACTGCGTGCAATCATAATATATAAATATGAGGGTAAATGTAAGGTGTGCACGTACGATACTGAGAATCACAGAGATGCTGAAAATGTGTAAATGTGCCTTAATGGTTGCTATGCAACTCCTGCAGTAGTCTGAGAGCCAATTAGATTTTTTTCTTTTTATATTATTTATTGGTATTTATCCTTGCACTGAAAGATTTTGCAGCTGTCTTCTTAAACACAAGAAGAGTCTTGACTGTGATCACGTGTACTTCAGCAGAAGCATGGTAACATCACTGAGCACACAGGAAAGACGAAAGAGAAAGTCAGCAAGCAGAAGGTTCTCTGGTGTCTTACCAAGTTGGTGTCTCTTCTCGGGGGAGGTTTTTGCCGCAGATTAGGAGACCCTGATTAAAAATAATCAGATTTTATTAAGAATAATTCAGAAAAAAAATGAGCAAAGAAAGAGGTTAACACTCGCTGTAACAAACAAAAAACACCAAACGTTTAGTTCTAAGATGAATTATGTCACACTAGAAAGAACAACATATTTAAAGACAAGCAAAAGTAAGATTTGAAAGATTTAAGGATTGATTTTTTCCTGTGACTCCGTTGATTGCTGGGTTTGGACTACCATGTGTGGAGGATCGGTTTGTTAAAAAATGGGCTCATCCTAAGGGATGGATGGGCGGAGCCGAGCGATGACTTAGTAAGCACAAACTGACCACAGATTCTTAGTTTGTGAGTAAATTCGAGGCCGAAACACACACCGAGCATTCGAAATGCCCGCGTTTTATCACACTACTGGTTAGTGTGACAGAAAACCGTTAGATACAGCAGCCATGTAGCTTACCTACAGCGTCGAATCCTGCACAAATGGAAAAGGGCACGTCTTAATGTGGCATTCAAGCTTTAGGTTGAACTTTAAACCTTACACACAACACATTCTCTCACCAATTTCCACTCTGTGCGGTGCCACTCTTGCAACAGCCGGGGAGCCCGGCTCGCCTCTCGCTTTATTTTCATTCAGGGCGGCGCTCGCAGCTATTCCGAGACATGGGCTGTTGGTGTCCCGGCCCGCGCTCAGCCTGCGGCCTGTCGCGGCATTGATTTCGGAGGGCATCGGCAGGCTGATCTCGCTCTTGGAGAAGTGGCGTTCTGGTGTGGTTCCGCCCTCTCCATCTGTCTGGATGTCCTTCTCGCTAACAGACTTCTTTTGCAGCAGGTTGCTGATCTCCATGATGTTTCCGATGATCTCCACGGGGCCCGTCAGCGTCTTCTTACGTGGGGAGAAATCCTCTTTTATCTTCTTCAAGTAGGAGGCTGGGGCCCAGCCCTCTTTCCCTAAATACCTGCAGCCCAAACATATAAAGACAGAACGTTTAATATGACATCAAGTTTATTTTTCCCTCATTTTTTTGCTTAAACTCAATTAGACATCAGGACCATGTCAGGATCAGGCAAAACTGCCCTTTCCATACAGCACAGAGCAGGAAGTAGTCTGTGTCAGGAGTGATCTGCTGTGCCACAGCAAAATCTCAGGTTTCACTCTTATTAGTTTCCCCTCAACTCCCCTGCCTCTCCCTGATCCTGGTTCTCTTCCTGCTAAGAGGGAGTTCTTCCTTCCCCCTGTTGCCAAGTTCTTGCTCACAGGTGGAGAGAGCTCTCTCTTTGTAATATTGCAACTTGATGATGACAGCCACTTTTTAAAACTCCAGCTGACATCCAGGTCTTTCCCTCTCCACGACTGCCCTGCTCCCAACAATGAGCCAGCATTCAGCACACCTTTGTACATACATGTATGTGTGTGTGTGCTACTTTTTCCTGCTGCAGCTGTGTAGTAACAGTAGTGTAATGAGCTCAGCATGGGAGCTTCATTTAGCACATTTTAATACACTAAGAAAAAACATGTGTGATCTGAGTAAGCAGAGCTTTAATGCACTCCATACTCCTGCACTCGAGTACCATTCTAACTTAGTGCAGCCACTGTGTAGCAGCGGCGTCATGAGCTATACCTACAATTAATAAATAACTGAAAAATTCCACAATTTTTGGTGTTTAAAAATGCATGAAATCACACCGAGTCAGATCCTGTGTGTTGCAATAAAGCCACAATTTTGATTCTGGTGATGTGAGTAGCCAAAGGCAAGTAAACAGAATGCATAATAGATGCAAAGAGATGCTGCTTCCCCACATTTAAACAGTCATTGTTATGCTAAACGAGTAATTTTAGAGTGCTTTGTGAAACAATAAGTAATGCTCCAAATGAAACTCCGAGTCATTTCCCCGGGACAGAAGAGACCCGATTGTTCCCCGTTTTCCGTTTCACGACTCCATACTGCGACCACAAGGAGTCCCCATAACTAAAAAAGCTTCATGCATGGACTTTGCTGTTTAAAGAAGGGCCCACTGAGAGCAGCATGACTCAGACATGCATCTGCAGGATTATTTTCTCTTGGACACGGTGCTCAGAAATGACTCGTTATGCACTGCAGGGAGTGCCAAAGAGCGAACAAGCTGTTAGAAAAGCAGTTAGTGTGTACATACGAGCCACACATGACAAGTACACACACAGCAGCTCGCGTAAGCGCCTCAAACAGGAGCTCTGGATCTATGTTTGTGTACATGTTGGCATGTGAGGTTCCACAAGGCGTCATGTGATAGTAATCAGCTGTGCAGCGGGGCCGTGGGGACTCGAGGAACTGCACAACTGTGAGGAAATACACACTGGCTGAGTAAACGACACACACGTGCAAACACGCAGGCGGCTGTGACGGCACCATATGTTAATGCTTTCTTCTCAACACCATTATGCAAATGAGAGCCCCAGGAAATTGTTGCTCTGATCGCTGAAACGACGACGAGCAACAGCCTCACGGTGAAATGTGCGGGGTTGGCTTACACCGTTTACCCACCTGATGTACCACCAGCCCTCCAGGTTCTTTTGGATGACCTCCACGGTGACCCCTTTCTCAAAGCTCACCTCGTCTTTTCCTTGACTGGTATACGGCTGGATCGTCACATATTTCTCCTCTGCGGGGGAAAAGGAGAGAGGAAACAAGGGGCAGAAAAGAGAGTGAAACGTGATCATTAAGAAGTCTCACATTCAGGGTTACACTGCTGTAGATTACACCATCTCAGAGGGAGAAAATGGTCAGTGTGACCCACTTTAAACACCATTTCCTCACCCACAGAAACACAAACCTCTCGTCTTTGTCCTGCACATTAATAGCAAACAGCTCCCTCTACTGGCTGAACCTCTCCTCGTGGCTGCTTGATTTCTTTTAGGCCTCGCTCAGGCTACATGAACCCAGATTCAGAAAAATTACTAAGCAGCTCTCAAAGAGAGAAGATGCAGAAGAAGCAGCAGCTGGTGGTGATGGTGGTTGAAGGCGGAGCGTTCACGAGGCTGCTGCACGTCTGATGCATGAATAAAAACGGCAGATGGTGTAAAGTAGATCATGGTTTCCTAATAATTACAGAAAAGTATTTTACTACAATCAAAACCCTGTAAGGATAACTAAACCTATGTTTACTAAGTAAACCTATGTCACAGCCTTTCCTGTTTCACCCAGCACGAGCGCTCCCTTTAAAACTCAAATCCAAGGAGTGGGAGAAAGTCTTTGGTCCATTAATGTGGAGCAGAGTGGAATTTCTGACCCTGAACCTGCACTTACAAAACACGCTGGGTGTGGAGGTGTGGAGGTGAGTACTTGCAGATGGACAGAGAATAACAAAAGTCAGAGCTGGAACATTTTCATAAATGTTGTTATGGTCGTATGAAGAAAGTCTTGAGCGCCGAGCGCACAGAGTCGAGCATGTGCATCATTTTGTTGACGTGCTTCCGTCTCTGAGTTCACGCGTTGCTGCTGGCGTCACAGAGCCGCGAGCCGAGTGGGCGCTCAGCGGGACTATGAATCAGTGGAAGGAGCTGCTATAAACGACAGCGCGTGGTGATAAACCTCAGAGACACCACCCCGGCCCTGCCGTCAGCAGCTGATCGACCCCCACCACCACCGCCACTACCCGAGAGGTCGAGACACCCTGACCTGGCTTTGTGTCAGGATGAATCAACATGAGGAGATGTGCTGTAATTTAATTTGAGTCAAGGTCTCCCACTCGAAGCATAAAAGCCAATGAAGGCTGTGTCAGCAGTATGTGAGAGCATACGACTGTGTTCTTCCATTAGCAAATTGCATCCTGAGAGAACATAAATCTTCTGTGATCAGTCTTTGTTTTTGTCCTTTACTAAATCAAACTACATCCGAAGTGTCTGCATAGAGCTGTAAAGCCTCATTCGCCCGAATCTCATCACCAGCTCAGGAATGCATTAGCAGCCAGGGACGGGGGGTGGGGGGGTGACTCCAGTCAGTGGAATAACTGAAGTTCTCAAGACAAAATCAGAAGAGTTTTTCACACTTTTCTCTCCTTCTCTCAGCTTTCTGGAGCTCCTGGTAGCAGACCCAAACCATCTGGTGCTCCAAGCAGGTCAGAGCAAAGCAAACTGCCAAGCAGCATAAAGCGACTGGACGTTGGCACGCAGTTGCAAAGTCAAGAGCGGTGGTGGACGAAAAAACCATGAGAACGTCAAAGTCTGATATGACTATAGTGAGCATTTGCTCCAGCTTTAATGGTGAGACTGTTTCTGATGGTGGAAAAAGGGCGACCGGTCCAAGAGTCCTTTAGCCTGTTTGCAGCGCAGCCAGGAGCACTCGCTGCCATGTGAAACTCCACTGTCCTCGGCTTCTCTCGAGTCCTCTGTGACCTCACATGTGGCTTCATCAGGATGACTTTTTCAGCCAGAAAACCTCAGCGACGAGGCTCATTCTCTGCCTCAGTTACTAAACATGTTACAAGGACAGAGCAAAAACATTTTTGTAGCGGATCGATGTTGATTGAATTCTCATATTTTTGGGCCGTCTGCTGGGAACAGATCATGTGCCTTTCATATAAAACATACTGTTTCTGTATTTAAGACTTTCAGTTCCATCTAAACATGTTCCATCGCTCCGATATTCGGAAGAATTCGTCCAGCTGTGGATCACGGGGCAGCTTGTGGTTACCCCAGTTAAAATATAGGGTGACAGACGGGGTATATGGGGTCAACCGTGTAAACCACAGGTCACCCCGTCATGTCATATTAGCAATGCCAATGCCTTATAAACACCTGAAAGGTCGGGACTTCACTGATAACACGGATCTTCACAGTCAAAGTTTCTACGAGTCCTGTTACGCCACAAAAGCCGTTTTCCATCAGGGTCCTTGATTAACAGCTTTACTGAGTCCAACCTCTCTGGACTTTTTCCTGTCCTCTGTGTTCTCCCGTTCAGCAAAGGTGTGAAGCCAGCATCAAAACGTAAACTCCACTCAAATCAAAACAAAAAAAGGTCAAATCCACCGAGGCCCAACTCAACTAGTGAAGACAGCAACATTTAAACATCGAGTGTGAACACGTGACACAGGTCCCATGTCCATGCACCCATGTATGCCATATGTTTTGCATAAAGCAGATTGTGTCCATGTTGCCACTGATCGGTGTACGAACAGAACGGGCGTTTTTACATGGGTGCCACAGCTGCTAATGGACCAAGGGCCAAAAAAAGAGCTGCTCGGCCTTCATTAGCCTCCTCATTCCTTCAGCTGTTTATGTAACTGCACTCTTTCTGTCCTTTGTGCATTTGTTCCCCAAAAACTCGACACGTTATATCAGTTTTGAAGCCTCCATCATGCCCAAAACAGGCGTGGACAAAGTATGTCAGAAGCAAACTGTGAGCGGTCACACCTGATGGTGGCCGGGAAAACCCACCATTGAAGAGACAACAGGAATTTCCCAAATGGAGATAATGGCGTATACTCATGAACAGTCTGCTCTTAAAGGTAAACACGGGGTTTGACTTCATGACAAATGACAGAAAAAAAAAACAACTCCAGAGAGCTCCAACACCGCCCTGCTCACACACTATAATCCACAGTTCAAGCAACAACTTTCTAACCAATGTCACACCAACAGCCTCACTGTGTATCTGGGACTTTCATGTTTTACTTTAAACATCCAGAAACATTTTAAAGGAGCCACATTGTGTACAAACCATCACAAAATTGAAACAACACCACCGAGAAATAAAAGTTAAAAAGCTAAGGTGTCTTAAAAAGCGGGAATTAGAGAGCACGGCGTCCAAAACAGCTTCATGCCCTCATTCTCTGGTGGCGACAGCTAGTCGAGTGACTCATCCACACTGCAGAGGCAGAGGTCTGTGTGATTAAAAGCAGTCTACAGATTGGGCCGCTGCCCCACTTTCACACTTTCCATTGGATCATTGAGTTTGAGCGTTCTGGGAGACGTATCTGTAGTCAGGCAACATTCCCGCGGACATGGCCGACCTGCTACTGTTCAGGCTTCGTATGGTCACATTCCATGAACCAAGTGGTAATCCTTTAATATTTCTATCTTAGCCACTAAGTCTGGTGACAAAGAGGTCCCCACTCTGAATTCATAACCAGCTGTGTGGGAGATGTCAATGAGTAATGCCCCCCCTGCTTCTCAACCGCTAACACATTTCTCTAATGCAGCCGTGTGTGCGTAACGTACTACTCCATCTCCATCATACTGCTCTCATTTACAGTACGCTTTAGGTCAACTTCAACACTTCCATCACGAGCCCACTCTATAACTCAACCCAGTCTGATTAATCATTAATCAGTGCTCTGCTGCCTGCTGGTCTGGGACAAAGTGGACACAGCGCTTCAGTCGGGGTATATAAAGTTAAAGAGAAACAAAGAGGAATCTTAGAGGTTTTCCCTTGTTTTCTCGACCTGGGACGAGCTTCTGTAAACACGGCAGAACTGCAAGGCGTCTTTTAGAAGCAGACAGGTGCCTAACAGACAGTCTGGATTAGAAAGCGCCGGCTTGCTCCTCAGCAAAGAGATGCTTGTGTTGTTTCTCACACATCGTTTCTTTTCAGCATTCACGCAAAAATGACTCGACAAAACCACAAGTATCCAAAAATTAAAAGCAAAATGTGAAAGTCATTAACAGCCTTTCAACGCCTAAGGAAGCTTACTCTAAGTAAGCAACAACACTGTTACGCAACCATTTACGTTCACGGGGCTCGGCGGCCGTCAAGGTCGCTGCGTTCGTGCTGCGGGTGCCAAACGCTCTTTATTATCTAAATCTGTTTAATGCAGTCCAATTATTCTGCTTCTCAGGGAAACCGAGGAGCGTTCCACGTCTGAGGGAGCAAGATTTGAAATTTTACTGTCAGAGCTGACTCATGGCCACCCAATATGCTGCTGCTGGCAGATACTGGGACACTTGTTGTTTTTGTTTAAGTGAAGTTGTTCACCACGTAGATACAGACTATGTGAAAGGAGAGACAGGGCTTCTCTCTCAGCTACAGCTGTGTGATTAAAGACACTATATTAGGGTATCGTGCAGCAGACCGAGCCAAGAGAAAAAGACTAGTGTGAAACTGAGTGTTCAGAGCAGCCCGAGCTTTTAACTAACACAGATTACAAACACAAACACTGACCGCACTATTTGACTTAATCATTCACTTTGGCCACGTTTAACACAAACATCCACTATCCAGGAAATAAGAGCACAACAGGTCCCACTTAATGTGGACCACACATCAAAGAATAGTTTTATCTTAAAGAGTCTCCAAATTAACCCTTAACATCATCTCGCTGTTAGCACGACAAACATTTACCCTGAAAAACTGTTGCACAAATCTTTGTGGCACACAGGGAAAGACAGGGACAAACAGGGTCACACAGGGACACACAGGGGCAGACAGGGACACACAGGGGCAGACAGGGACAGACAGGGGCAGACAGGGACAGACAGGGTCACACAGGGACACACAGGGACACACAGGGGCAGACAGGGTCACACAGGGACAGACAGGGTCACACAGGGACACACAGGGTCACACAGGGTCACACAGGGTCACACAGGGACAGACAGGGTCACACAGGGTCACACAGGGACAGACAGGGACACACAGGGACACACAGGGGCAGACAGGGACACACAGGGTCACACAGGGACAGACAGGGTCACACAGGGACACACAGGGTCACACAGGGTCACACAGGGTCACACAGGGACAGACAGGGACACACAGGGACACACAGGGGCAGACAGGGACACACAGGGGCAGACAGGGACAGACAGGGGCAGACAGGGACAGACAGGGTCACACAGGGACACACAGGGACACACAGGGGCAGACAGGGTCACACAGGGA